>JAUKNL010000401.1:32500-35000 GCA_030765065.1 Deroplatys truncata | reverse complement strand
GGGGAATTTAATATGCTGGCATTTGCCGTGATAGCTTAGTAAGAGCAATCAGAAGAAACAGGAAGATCCGTTGTTAAAATCCCTGCAATGGCTTTGAATTTTTCAACATGACTATACCTTTCCAAGCGTTATCTGTAATAACAAGAAGTAGATAAAAATGTGATGTGTTATACTCGCATGACCTTCTCTACTCTTGTAAAACTCTGCCTGTGCGTGTGTGCGTGCGGGTGCTCGTGCGCGTGCATGTGCGCGTGCACACGTGTGTGTGTGTAACTCTGCCTGTGCGTGTGTGCGTGCGGGTGCTAGTGCGCGTGCGCGCGCGCAGGTGTGTGTGTGTGTGTGTGTGTGTGTGCGTGCGTGCGCGTGCGTGTGTGTGTGTGTGTGTGTGTGTGTGTGTGTGTGTGTGTGTGTGTGTGTGTGTGTGTGTGTGTGTGTGTGTGTGTGTGTGTGTGTGTGTGTGTGTGTGTGTGTGTGTGTGTGTGTGTGTGTGTGTGTGTGTGTGTGTGTGTGTGTGTGTGTGTGTGTGTGTGTGTGTGTGTGTGTGTGTGTGTGTGTGTGTGTGTGTGTGTGTGTGTGTGTGTGTGTGTGTGTGTGTGTGTGTGTGTGTGTGTGTGTGTGTGTGTGTGTGTGTGTGTGTGTGTGTGTGTGTGTGTGTGTGTGTGTGTGTGTGTGTGTGTGTGTGTGTGTGTGTGTGTGTGTGTGTGTGTGTGTGTGTGTGTGTGTGTGTGTGTGTGTGTGTGTGTGTGTGTGTGTGTGTGTGTGTGTGTGTGTGTGTGTGTGTGTGTGTGTGTGTGTGTGTGTGTGTGTGTGTGTGTGTGTGTGTGTGTGTGTGTGTGTGTGTGTGTGTGTGTGTGTGTGTGTGTGTGTGTGTGTGTGTGTGTGTGTGTGTGTGTGTGTGTGTGTGTGTGTGTGTGTGTGTGTGTGTGTGTGTGTGTGTGTGTGTGTGTGTGTGTGTGTGTGTGTGTGTGTGTGTGTGTGTGTGTGTGTGTGTGTGTGTGTGTGTGTGTGTGTGTGTGTGTGTGTGTGTGTGTGTGTGTGTGTGTGTGTGTGTGTGTGTGTGTGTGTGTGTGTGTGTGTGTGTGTGTGTGTGTGTGTGTGTGTGTGTGTGTGTGTGTGTGTGTGTGTTAAAAAAGAGTAGAGAAGGTATTGGAAATAATCGTTCTTTCACACAGTTCGTGTGTAGGACAAGTAGAATCGGATCAAAAAATTCAATGCCATAGCCAGGATTTGAACCATGGATCTTCTGGTTTCCATCTGCTTGCTGCAACCAACTGAGCTATCACGGAAACATGGCATTAGCTGTCAATGTAAGTCAGTTGGGGAATTTAATATGCTGGCATTTGCCGTGATAGCTTAGTAAGAGCAATCAGAAGAAACAGGAAGATCCGTTGTTAAAATCCCTGCAATGGCTTTGAATTTTTCAACATGACTATACCTTTCCAAGCGTTATCTGTAATAACAAGAAGTAGATAAAAATGTGATGTGTTATACTCGCATGACCTTCTCTACTCTTGTAAAACTCTGCCTGTGCGTGTGTGCGTGCGGGTGCTCGTGCGCGTGCATGTGTGTGCGTGCGCGTGCACACGTGTGTGTGTGCGTGCGCGAGCACAAGTGTGTGTGTAACTCTGCCTGTGCGTGTGTGCGTGCGGGTGCTAGTGCGCGTGCGCGCGCAGGTGTGTGTGTGTGTGTGTGTGTGTGTGTGTGTGTGTGTGTGTGTGTGTGTGTGTGTGTGTGTGTGTGTGTGTGTGTGTGTGTGTGTGTGTGTGTGTGTGTGTGTGTGTGTGTGTGTGTGTGTGTGTGTGTGTGTGTGTGTGTGTGTGTGTGTGTGTGTGTGTGTGTGTGTGTGTGTGTGTGTGTGTGTGTGTGTGTGTGTGTGTGTGTGTGTGTGTGTGTGTGTGTGTGTGTGTGTGTGTGTGTGTGTGTGTGTGTGTGTGTGTGTGTGTGTGTGTGTGTGTGTGTGTGTGTGTGTGTGTGTGTGTGTGTGTGTGTGTGTGTGTGTGTGTGTGTGTGTGTGTGTGTGTGTGTGTGTGTGTGTGTGTGTGTGTGTGTGTGTGTGTGTGTGTGTGTGTGTGTGTGTGTGTGTGTGTGTGTGTGTGTGTGTGTGTGTGTGTGTGTGTGTGTGTGTGTGTGTGTGTGTGTGTGTGTGTGTGTGTGTGTGTGTGTGTGTGTGTGTGTGTGTGTGTGTGTGTGTGTGTGTGTGTGTGTGTGTGTGTGTGTGTGTGTGTGTGTGTGTGTGTGTGTGTGTGTGTGTGTGTGTGTGTGTGTGTGTGTGTGTGTGTGTGTGTGTGTTTTTTTTAAAAAGAGTAGAGAAGGTATTGGAAATAATCGTTCTTTCACACAGTTCGTGTGTAGGAAAAAGTAGAATCGGATCAAAAAATTCAATGCCATAGCCAGGATTTGAACCATGGATCTTCTGGTTTCCATCTGCTTGCTGTAACCAACTGAGCTATCACGGAAACATGGCATTAGCTGTCAATGTAAGTCAGTTGGGGAATTTAAT
>JAUKNL010000401.1:10000-27500 GCA_030765065.1 Deroplatys truncata | reverse complement strand
GTGTGTGTGTGTGTGTGTGTGTGTGTGTGTGTGTGTGTGTGTGTGTGTGTGTGTGTGTGTGTGTGTGTGTGTGTGTGTGTGTGTGTGTGTGTGTGTGTGTGTGTGTGTGTGTGTGTGTGTGTGTGTGTGTGTGTGTGTGTGTGTGTGTGTGTGTGTGTGTGTGTGTGTGTGTGTGTGTGTGTGTGTGTGTGTGTGTGTGTGTGTGTGTGTGTGTGTGTGTGTGTGTGTGTGTGTGTGTGTGTGTGTGTGTGTGTGTGTGTGTGTGTGTGTGTGTGTGTGTTTGTGTGTTTTTTTTTAAAAAAGAGTAGAGAAGGTATTGGAAATAATCGTTCTTTCACACAGTTCGTGTGTAGGACAAGTAGAATCGGATCAAAAAATTCAATGCCATAGCCAGGTTTTGAACCATGGATCTTCTGGTTTCCATCTGCTTGCTGTAACCAACTGAGCTATCACGGAAACATGGCATTAGCTGTCAATGTAAGTCAGTTGGGGAATTTAATATGCTGGCGTTTGCCGTGATAGCTTAGTAAGAGCAATCAGAAGAAACAGGAAGATCCGTTGTTAAAATCCCTGCAATGGCTTTGAATTTTTCAACATGACTATACCTTTCCAAGCGTTATCTGTAATAACAAGAAGTAGATAAAAATGTGATGTGTTATACTCGCATGACCTTCTCTACTCTTGTAAAACTCTGCCTGTGCGTGTGTGCGTGCAGGTGCTCGTGCGCGTGCATGTGTGTGCGTGCGCGTGCACACGTGTGTGTGTGTAACTCTGCCTGTGCGTGTGTGCGTGCGGGTGCTAGTGCGCGTGCGCGCGCGCAGGTGTGTGTGTGTGTGTGTGTGTGTGTGTGTGTGTGTGTGTGTGTGTGTGTGTGTGTGTGTGTGTGTGTGTGTGTGTGTGTGTGTGTGTGTGTGTGTGTGTGTGTGTGTGTGTGTGTGTGTGTGTGTGTGTGTGTGTGTGTGTGTGTGTGTGTGTGTGTGTGTGTGTGTGTGTGTGTGTGTGTGTGTGTGTGTGTGTGTGTGTGTGTGTGTGTGTGTGTGTGTGTGTGTGTGTGTGTGTGTGTGTGTGTGTGTGTGTGTGTGTGTGTGTGTGTGTGTGTGTGTGTGTGTGTGTGTGTGTGTGTGTGTGTGTGTGTGTGTGTGTGTGTGTGTGTGTGTGTGTGTGTGTGTGTGTGTGTGTGTGTGTGTGTGTGTGTGTGTGTGTGTGTGTGTGTGTGTGTGTGTGTGTGTGTGTGTGTGTGTGTGTGTGTGTGTGTGTGTGTGTGTGTGTGTGTGTGTGTGTGTGTGTGTGTGTGTGTGTGTGTGTGTGTGTGTGTGTGTGTGTGTGTGTGTTTTTTTTTGTGTTGTTTTTTTTAAAAAAGAGTAGAGAAGGTATTGGAAATAATCGTTCTTTCACACAGTTCATGTGTAGGACAAGTAGAATCGGATCAAAAAATTCAATGCCATAGCCAGGATTTGAACCATGGATCTTCTGGTTTCCATCTGCTTGCTGTAACCAACTGAGCTATCACGGAAACATGGCATTAGCTGTCAATGTAAGTCAGTTGGGGAATTTAATATGCTGGCATTTGCCGTGATAGCTTAGTAAGAGCAATCAGAAGAAACAGGAAGATCCGTTGTTAAAATCCCTGCAATGGCTTTGAATTTTTCAACATGACTATACCTTTCCAAGCGTTATCTGTAATAACAAGAAGTAGATAAAAATGTGATGTGTTATACTCGCATGACCTTCTCTACTCTTGTAAAACTCTGCCTGTGCGTGTGTGCGTGCGGGTGCTCGTGCGCGTGCATGTGCGCGTGCACACGTGTGTGTGTGTAACTCTGCCTGTGCGTGTGTGCGTGCGGGTGCTAGTGCGCGTGCGCGCGCGCAGGTGTGTGTGTGTGTGTGTGTGTGTGTGTGTGTGTGTGTGTGCGTGCGTGCGCGCGTGTGTGTGTGTGTGTGTGTGTGTGTGTGTGTGTGTGTGTGTGTGTGTGTGTGTGTGTGTGTGTGTGTGTGTGTGTGTGTGTGTGTGTGTGTGTGTGTGTGTGTGTGTGTGTGTGTGTGTGTGTGTGTGTGTGTGTGTGTGTGTGTGTGTGTGTGTGTGTGTGTGTGTGTGTGTGTGTGTGTGTGTGTGTGTGTGTGTGTGTGTGTGTGTGTGTGTGTGTGTGTGTGTGTGTGTGTGTGTGTGTGTGTGTGTGTGTGTGTGTGTGTGTGTGTGTGTGTGTGTGTGTGTGTGTGTGTGTGTGTGTGTGTGTGTGTGTGTGTGTGTGTGTGTGTGTGTGTGTGTGTGTGTGTGTGTGTGTGTGTGTGTGTGTGTGTGTGTGTGTGTGTGTGTGTGTGTGTGTGTGTGTGTGTGTGTGTGTGTGTGTGTGTGTGTGTGTGTGTGTGTGTGTGTGTGTGTGTGTGTGTGTGTGTGTGTGTGTGTGTGTGTGTGTGTGTGTGTGTGTGTGTGTGTGTGTGTGTGTGTGTGTGTGTGTGTGTGTGTGTGTGTGTGTGTGTGTGTGTGTGTGTGTGTGTGTGTGTGTGTGTGTGTGTGTGTGTGTGTGTGTGTGTGTGTGTGTGTGTGTGTGTGTGTGTGTGTGTGTGTGTGTGTGTGTGTGTGTGTGTGTGTGTGTGTGTGTGTGTGTGTGTGTGTGTGTGTGTGTGTGTGTGTGTGTGTGTGTGTGTGTGTTAAAAAAGAGTAGAGAAGGTATTGGAAATAATCGTTCTTTCACACAGTTCGTGTGTAGGACAAGTAGAATCGGATCAAAAAATTCAATGCCATAGCCAGGATTTGAACCATGGATCTTCTGGTTTCCATCTGCTTGCTGCAACCAACTGAGCTATCACGGAAACATGGCATTAGCTGTCAATGTAAGTCAGTTGGGGAATTTAATATGCTGGCATTTGCCGTGATAGCTTAGTAAGAGCAATCAGAAGAAACAGGAAGATCCGTTGTTAAAATCCCTGCAATGGCTTTGAATTTTTCAACATGACTATACCTTTCCAAGCGTTATCTGTAATAACAAGAAGTAGATAAAAATGTGATGTGTTATACTCGCATGACCTTCTCTACTCTTGTAAAACTCTGCCTGTGCGTGTGTGCGTGCGGGTGCTCGTGCGCGTGCATGTGTGTGCGTGCGCGTGCACACGTGTGTGTGTGCGTGCGCGAGCACAAGTGTGTGTGTAACTCTGCCTGTGCGTGTGTGCGTGCGGGTGCTAGTGCGCGTGCGCGCGCAGGTGTGTGTGTGTGTGTGTGTGTGTGTGTGTGTGTGTGTGTGTGTGTGTGTGTGTGTGTGTGTGTGTGTGTGTGTGTGTGTGTGTGTGTGTGTGTGTGTGTGTGTGTGTGTGTGTGTGTGTGTGTGTGTGTGTGTGTGTGTGTGTGTGTGTGTGTGTGTGTGTGTGTGTGTGTGTGTGTGTGTGTGTGTGTGTGTGTGTGTGTGTGTGTGTGTGTGTGTGTGTGTGTGTGTGTGTGTGTGTGTGTGTGTGTGTGTGTGTGTGTGTGTGTGTGTGTGTGTGTGTGTGTGTGTGTGTGTGTGTGTGTGTGTGTGTGTGTGTGTGTGTGTGTGTGTGTGTGTGTGTGTGTGTGTGTGTGTGTGTGTGTGTGTGTGTGTGTGTGTGTGTGTGTGTGTGTGTGTGTGTGTGTGTGTGTGTGTGTGTGTGTGTGTGTGTGTGTGTGTGTGTGTGTGTGTGTGTGTGTGTGTGTGTGTGTGTGTGTGTGTGTGTGTGTGTGTGTGTGTGTGTGTGTGTGTGTGTGTGTGTGTGTGTGTGTGTGTGTGTGTGTGTGTGTGTGTGTGTGTGTGTGTGTGTGTGTGTGTGTGTGTGTGTGTGTGTGTGTGTGTGTGTGTGTGTGTGTGTGTGTGTGTGTGTGTGTGTGTGTGTGTGTGTGTGTGTGTGTGTGGTTTTTTTTTTTTAAAATAGAGTAGAGAAGGTATTGGAAATAATCGTTCTTTCACACAGTTCATGTGTAGGACAAGTAGAATCGGATCAAAAAATTCAATGCCATAGCCAGGATTTGAACCATGGATCTTCTGGTTTCCATCTGCTTGCTGTAACCAACTGAGCTATCACGGAAACATGGCATTAGCTGTCAATGTAAGTCAGTTGGGGAATTTAATATGCTGGCGTTTGCCGTGAGCTTAGTAAGAGCAATCAGAAGAAACAGGAAGATCCGTTGTTAAAATCCCTGCAATGGCTTTGAATTTTTCAACATGACTATACCTTTCCAAGCGTTATCTGTAATAACAAGAAGTAGATAAAAATGTGATGTGTTATACTCGCATGACCTTCTCTACTGTTGTAAAACTCTGCCTGTGCGTGTGTGCGTGCGGGTGCTCGTGCGCGTGCATGTGTGTGTGTGTGTGTGTGTGTGTGTGTGTGTGTGTGTGTGTGTGTGTGTGTGTGTGTGTGTGTGTGTGTGTGTGTGTGTGTGTGTGTGTGTGTGTGTGTGTGTGTGTGTGTGTGTGTGTGTGTGTGTGTGTGTGTGTGTGTGTGTGTGTGTGTGTGTGTGTGTGTGTGTGTGTGTGTGTGTGTGTGTGTGTGTGTGTGTGTGTGTGTGTGTGTGTGTGTGTGTGTGTGTGTGTGTGTGTGTGTGTGTGTGTGTGTGTGTGTGTGTGTGTGTGTGTGTGTGTGTGTGTGTGTGTGTGTGTGTGTGTGTGTGTGTGTGTGTGTGTGTGTGTGTGTGTGTGTGTGTGTGTGTGTGTGTGTGTGTGTGTGTGTGTGTGTGTGTGTGTGTGTGTGTGTGTGTGTGTGTGTGTGTGTGTGTGTGTGTGTGTGTGTGTGTGTGTGTGTGTGTGTGTGTGTGTGTGTGTGTGTGTGTGTGTGTGTGTGTGTGTGTGTGTGTGTGTGTGTGTGTGTGTGTGTGTGTGTGTGTGTGTGTGTGTGTGTGTGTGTGTGTGTGTGTGTGTGTGTGTGTGTGTGTGTGTGTGTGTGTGTGTGTGTGTGTGTGTGTGTGTGTGTGTGTGTGTGTGTGTGTGTGTGTGTGTGTGTGTGTGTGTGTGTGTGTGTGTGTGTGTGTGTGTGTGTGTGTGTGTGTGTGTGTGTGTGTGTGTGTGTGTGTGTGTGTGTGTGTGTGTGTGTGTGTGTGTGTGTGTGTGTGTGTGTGTGTGTGTGTTAAAAAAGAGTAGAGAAGGTATTGGAAATAATCGTTCTTTCACACAGTTCGTGTGTAGGACAAGTAGAATCGGATCAAAAAATTCAATGCCATAGCCAGGATTTGAACCATGGATCTTCTGGTTTCCATCTGCTTGCTGTAACCAACTGAGCTATCACGGAAACATGGCATTAGCTGTCAATGTAAGTCAGTTGGGGAATTTAATATGCTGGCATTTGCCGTGATAGCTTAGTAAGAGCA
This sequence comes from Deroplatys truncata, assembly GCA_030765065.1. NCBI lineage: Eukaryota > Metazoa > Arthropoda > Insecta > Mantodea > Mantidae > Deroplatys > Deroplatys truncata. The sequence goes on along the minus strand of JAUKNL010000401.1, from coordinate 22,189 downwards.
ATCAGAAGAAACAGGAAGATCCGTTGTTAAAATCCCTGCAATGGCTTTGAATTTTTCAACATGACTATACCTTTCCAAGCGTTATCTGTAATAACAAGAAGTAGATAAAAATGTGATGTGTTATACTCGCATGACCTTCTCTACTCTTGTAAAACTCTGCCTGTGCGTATGTGCGTGCGGGTGCTCGTGCGCGTGCATGTGTGTGCGTGCGCGTGCACACGTGTGTGTGTGCGTGCGCGTGCACACGTGTGTGTGTAACTCTGCCTGTGCGTGTGTGCGTGCGGATGCCAGTGCGCGTGCGCGCGCAGGTGTGTGTGTGTGTGTGTGTGTGTGTGTGTGTGTGTGTGTGTGTGTGTGTGTGTGTGTGTGTGTGTGTGTGTGTGTGTGTGTGTGTGTGTGTGTGTGTGTGTGTGTGTGTGTGTGTGTGTGTGTGTGTGTGTGTGTGTGTGTGTGTGTGTGTGTGTGTGTGTGTGTGTGTGTGTGTGTGTGTGTGTGTGTGTGTGTGTGTGTGTGTGTGTGTGTGTGTGTGTGTGTGTGTGTGTGTGTGTGTGTGTGTGTGTGTGTGTGTGTGTGTGTGTGTGTGTGTGTGTGTGTGTGTGTGTGTGTGTGTGTGTGTGTGTGTGTGTGTGTGTGTGTGTGTGTGTGTGTGTGTGTGTGTGTGTGTGTGTGTGTGTGTGTGTGTGTGTGTGTGTGTGTGTGTGTGTGTGTGTGTGTGTGTGTGTGTGTGTGTGTGTGTGTGTGTGTGTGTGTGTGTGTGTGTGTGTGTGTGTGTGTGTGTGTGTGTGTGTGTGTGTGTGTGTGTGTGTGTGTGTGTGTGTGTGTGTGTGTGTGTGTGTGTGTGTGTGTGTGTGTGTGTGTGTGTGTGTGTGTGTGTGTGTGTGTGTGTGTGTGTGTGTGTGTGTGTGTGTGTGTGTGTGTGTGTGTGTGTGTGTGTGTGTGTGTGTGTGTGTGTGTGTGTGTGTGTGTGTGTGTGTGTGTGTGTGTGTGTGTGTGTGTGTGTGTGTGTGTGTGTGTGTGTGTGTGTGTGTGTGTGTTAAAAAAGAGTAGAGAAGGTATTGGAAATAATCGTTCTTTCACACAGTTCGTGTGTAGGACAAGTAGAATCGGATCAAAAAATTCAATGCCATAGCCAGGATTTGAACCATGGATCTTCTGGTTTCCATCTGCTTGCTGTAACCAACTGAGCTATCACGGAAACATGGCATTAGCTGTCAATGTAAGTCAGTTGGGGAATTTAATATGTTGGCATTTGCCGTGATAGCTTAGTAAGAGCAATCAGAAGAAACAGGAAGATCCGTTGTTAAAATCCCTGCAATGGCTTTGAATTTTTCAACATGACTATACCTTTCCAAGCGTTATCTGTAATAACAAGAAGTAGATAAAAATGTGATGTGTTATACTCGCATGACCTTCTCTACTCTTGTAAAACTCTGCCTGTGCGTGTGTGCGTGCGGGTGCTCGTGCGCGTGCATGTGTGTGCGTGCGCGTGCACACGTGTGTGTGTGTGTGTGTGTGTGTGTGTGTGTGTGTGTGTGTGTGTGTGTGTGTGTGTGTGTGTGTGTGTGTGTGTGTGTGTGTGTGTGTGTGTGTGTGTGTGTGTGTGTGTGTGTGTGTGTGTGTGTGTGTGTGTGTGTGTGTGTGTGTGTGTGTGTGTGTGTGTGTGTGTGTGTGTGTGTGTGTGTGTGTGTGTGTGTGTGTGTGTGTGTGTGTGTGTGTGTGTGTGTGTGTGTGTGTGTGTGTGTGTGTGTGTGTGTGTGTGTGTGTGTGTGTGTGTGTGTGTGTGTGTGTGTGTGTGTGTGTGTGTGTGTGTGTGTGTGTGTGTGTGTGTGTGTGTGTGTGTGTGTGTGTGTGTGTGTGTGTGTGTGTGTGTGTGTGTGTGTGTGTGTGTGTGTGTGTGTGTGTGTGTGTGTGTGTGTGTGTGTGTGTGTGTGTGTGTGTGTGTGTGTGTGTGTGTGTGTGTGTGTGTGTGTGTGTGTGTGTGTGTGTGTGTGTGTGTGTGTGTGTGTGTGTGTGTGTGTGTGTGTGTGTGTGTGTGTGTGTGTGTGTGTGTGTGTGTGTGTGTGTGTGTGTGTGTGTGTGTGTGTGTGTGTGTGTGTGTGTGTGTGTGTGTGTGTGTGTGTGTGTGTGTGTGTGTGTGTGTGTGTGTGTGTGTGTGTGTGTGTGTGTGTGTGTGTGTGTGTGTGTGTGTGTGTGTGTGTGTGTGTGTGTGTGTGTGTGTGTGTGTGTGTGTGTGTGTGTGTGTGTGTGTGTGTGTGTGTGTGTGTGTGTGTGTGTGTGTGTGTGTGTGTTTGTTAAAAAAGAGTAGAGAAGGTATTGGAAATAATCGTTCTTTCACACAGTTCGTGTGTAGGACAAGTAGAATCGGATCAAAAAATTCAATGCCATAGCCAGGATTTGAACCATGGATCTTCTGGTTTCCATCTGCTTGCTGTAACCAACTGAGCTATCACGGAAACATGGCATTAGCTGTCAATGTAAGTCAGTTGGGGAATTTAATATGCTGGCATTTGCCGTGATAGCTTAGTAAGAGCAATCAGAAGAAACAGGAAGATCCGTTGTTAAAATCCCTGCAATGGCTTTGAATTTTTCAACATGACTATACCTTTCCAAGCGTTATCTGTAATAACAAGAAGTAGATAAAAATGTGATGTGTTATACTCGCATGACCTCTACTCTTGTAAAACTCTGCCTGTGCGTATGTGCGTGCGGGTGCTCGTGCGCGTGCATGTGTGTGCGTGCGCGTGCACACGTGTGTGTGTGCGTGCGCGTGCACACGTGTGTGTGTAACTCTGCCTGTGCGTGTGTGCGTGCGGATGCTAGTGCGCGTGCGCGCGCAGGTGTGTGTGTGTGTGTGTGTGTGTGTGTGTGTGTGTGTGTGTGTGTGTGTGTGTGTGTGTGTGTGTGTGTGTGTGTGTGTGTGTGTGTGTGTGTGTGTGTGTGTGTGTGTGTGTGTGTGTGTGTGTGTGTGTGTGTGTGTGTGTGTGTGTGTGTGTGTGTGTGTGTGTGTGTGTGTGTGTGTGCGCGCGTGCGCGCGCGCAGGAGAGTGTGTGTGTGTGTGTGTGTGTGTGTGTGTGTGTGTGTGTGTGTGTGTGTGTGTGTGTGTGTGTGTGTGTGTGTGTGTGTGTGTGTGTGTGTGTGTGTGTGTGTGTGTGTGTGTGTGTGTGTGTGTGTGTGTGTGTGTGTGTGTGTGTGTGTGTGTGTGTGTGTGTGTGTGTGTGTGTGTGTGTGTGTGTGTGTGTGTGTGTGTGTGTGTGTGTGTGTGTGTGTGTGTGTGTGTGTGTGTGTGTGTGTGTGTGTGTGTGTGTGTGTGTGTGTGTGTGTGTGTGTGTGTGTGTGTGTGTGTGTGTGTGTGTGTGTGTGTGTGTGTGTGTGTGTGTGTGTGTGTGTGTGTGTGTGTGTGTGTGTGTGTGTGTGTGTGTGTGTGTGTGTGTGTGTGTGTGTGTGTGTGTGTGTGTGTGTGTGTGTGTGTGTGTGTGTGTGTGTGTGTGTGTGTGTGTGTGTGTGTGTGTGTGTGTGTGTGTGTGTGTGTGTGTGTGTGTGTGTGTGTGTGTGTGTGTGTGTGTGTGTGTGTGTGTGTGTGTGTGTGTGTGTGTGTGTGTGTGTGTGTGTGTGTGTGTGTGTGTGTGTGTGTGTGTGTGTGTGTGTGTGTGTGTGTGTGTGTGTGTGTGTGTGTGTGTGTGTGTGTGTGTGTGTGTGTGTGTGTGTGTGTGTGTGTGTGTGTGTGTGTGTGTGTGTGTGTGTGTGTGTGTGTGTGTGTGTGTGTGTGTGTGTGTGTGTGTGTGTGTTAAAAAAGAGTAGAGAAGGTATTGGAAATAATCGTTCTTTCACACAGTTCGTGTGTAGGACAAGTAGAATCGGATCAAAAAATTCAATGCCATAGCCAGGATTTGAACCATGGATCTTCTGGTTTCCATCTGCTTGCTGTAACCAACTGAGCTATCACGGAAACATGGCATTAGCTGTCAATGTAAGTCAGTTGGGGAATTTAATATGTTGGCATTTGCCGTGATAGCTTAGTAAGAGCAATCAGAAGAAACAGGAAGATCCGTTGTTAAAATCCCTGCAATGGCTTTGAATTTTTCAACATGACTATACCTTTCCAAGCGTTATCTGTAATAACAAGAAGTAGATAAAAATGTGATGTGTTATACTCGCATGACCTTCTCTACTCTTGTAAAACTCTGCCTGTGCGTGTGTGCGTGCGGGTGCTCGTGCGCGTGCATGTGTGTGCGTGCGCGTGCACACGTGTGTGTGTGTAACTCTGCCTGTGCGTGTGTGCGTGCGGGTGCTAGTGCGCGTGCGCGCGCGCAGGTGTGTGTGTGTGTGTGTGTGTGTGTGTGTGTGTGTGTGTGTGTGTGTGTGTGTGTGTGTGTGTGTGTGTGTGTGTGTGTGTGTGTGTGTGTGTGTGTGTGTGTGTGTGTGTGTGTGTGTGTGTGTGTGTGTGTGTGTGTGTGTGTGTGTGTGTGTGTGTGTGTGTGTGTGTGTGTGTGTGTGTGTGTGTGTGTGTGTGTGTGTGTGTGTGTGTGTGTGTGTGTGTGTGTGTGTGTGTGTGTGTGTGTGTGTGTGTGTGTGTGTGTGTGTGTGTGTGTGTGTGTGTGTGTGTGTGTGTGTGTGTGTGTGTGTGTGTGTGTGTGTGTGTGTGTGTGTGTGTGTGTGTGTGTGTGTGTGTGTGTGTGTGTGTGTGTGTGTGTGTGTGTGTGTGTGTGTGTGTGTGTGTGTGTGTGTGTGTGTGTGTGTGTGTGTGTGTGTGTGTGTGTGTGTGTGTGTGTGTGTGTGTGTGTGTGTGTGTGTGTGTGTGTGTGTGTGTGTGTGTGTGTGTGTGTGTGTGTGTGTGTGTGTGTGTGTGTGTGTGTGTGTGTGTGTGTGTGTGTGTGTGTGTGTGTGTGTGTGTGTGTGTGTGTGTGTGTGTGTGTGTGTGTGTGTGTGTGTGTGTGTGTGTGTGTGTGTGTGTGTGTGTGTGTGTGTGTGTGTGTGTGTGTGTGTGTGTGTGTGTGTGTGTGTGTGTGTGTGTGTGTGTGTGTGTGTGTGTGTGTGTGTGTGTGTGTGTGTGTGTGTGTGTGTGTGTGTGTGTGTGTGTGTGTGTGTGTGTGTGTGTGTGTGTGTGTGTGTGTGTGTGTGTGTGTGTGTGTGTGTGTGTGTGTGTGTGTGTGTGTGTGTGTGTGTGTGTGTGTGTGTGTGTGTGTGTGTGTGTGTGTGTTAAAAAAGAGTAGAGAAGGTATTGGAAATAATCGTTCTTTCACACAGTTCGTGTGTAGGACAAGTAGAATCGGATCAAAAAATTCAATGCCATAGCCAGGATTTGAACCATGGATCTTCTGGTTTCCATCTGCTTGCTGTAACCAACTGAGCTATCACGGAAACATGGCATTAGCTGTCAATGTAAGTCAGTTGGGGAATTTAATATGTTGGCATTTGCCGTGATAGCTTAGTAAGAGCAATCAGAAGAAACAGGAAGATCCGTTGTTAAAATCCCTGCAATGGCTTTGAATTTTTCAACATGACTATACCTTTCCAAGCGTTATCTGTAATAACAAGAAGTAGATAAAAATGTGATGTGTTATACTCGCATGACCTTCTCTACATTGTAAAACTCTGCCTGTGCGTGTGTGCGTGCGGGTGCTCGTGCGCGTGCATGTGTGTGCGTGCGCGTGCACACGTGTGTGTGTGCGTGCGCGTGCACACGTGTGTGTGTGTAACTCTGCCTGTGCGTGTGTGCGTGCGGGTGCTAGTGCGCGTTTTCGCGCAGGTGCGTGTGCGTGTGCGTGTGCGTGTGCGTGTGCGTGTGCGTGTGCGTGTGCGTGTGCGTGTGCGTGTGCGTGTGCGTGTGCGTGTGCGTGTGTGTGTGTGTGTGTTAAAAAAGAGTAGAGAAGGTATTGGAAATAATCGTTCTTTCACACAGTTCGTGTGTAGGACAAGTAGAATCGGATCAAAAAATTCAATGCCATAGCCAGGATTTGAACCATGGATCTTCTGGTTTCCATCTGCTTGCTGTAACCAACTGAGCTATCACGGAAACATGGCATTAGCTGTCAATGTAAGTCAGTTGGGGAATTTAATATGCTGGCATTTGCCGTGATAGCTTAGTAAGAGCAATCAGAAGAAACAGGAAGATCCGTTGTTAAAATCCCTGCAATGGCTTTGAATTTTTCAACATGACTATACCTTTCCAAGCGTTATCTGTAATAACAAGAAGTAGATAAAAATGTGATGTGTTATACTCGCATGACCTTCTCTACTCTTGTAAAACTCTGCCTGTGCGTGTGTGCGTGCGGGTGCTCGTGCGCGTGCATGTGTGTGCGTGCGCGTGCACACGTGTGTGTGTGTGTGTGCGTGCGTGCGCGCGCGCGCGCGTGTGTGTGTGTGTGTGTGTGTGTGTGTGTGTGTGTGTGTGTGTGTGTGTGTGTGTGTGTGTGTGTGTGTGTGTGTGTGTGTGTGTGTGTGTGTGTGTGTGTGTGTGTGTGTGTGTGTGTGTGTGTGTGTGTGTGTGTGTGTGTGTGTGTGTGTGTGTGTGTGTGTGTGTGTGTGTGTGTGTGTGTGTGTGTGTGTGTGTGTGTGTGTGTGTGTGTGTGTGTGTGTGTGTGTGTGTGTGTGTGTGTGTGTGTGTGTGTGTGTGTGTGTGTGTGTGTGTGTGTGTGTGTGTGTGTGTGTGTGTGTGTGTGTGTGTGTGTGTGTGTGTGTGTGTGTGTGTGTGTGTGTGTGTGTGTGTGTGTGTGTGTGTGTGTGTGTGTGTGTGTGTGTGTGTGTGTGTGTGTGTGTGTGTGTGTGTGTGTGTGTGTGTGTGTGTGTGTGTGTGTGTGTGTGTGTGTGTGTGTGTGTGTGTGTGTGTGTGTGTGTGTGTGTGTGTGTGTGTGTGTGTGTGTGTGTGTGTGTGTGTGTGTGTGTGTGTGTGTGTTTGTGTGTTTTTTTTTAAAAAAGAGTAGAGAAGGTATTGGAAATAATCGTTCTTTCACACAGTTCGTGTGTAGGACAAGTAGAATCGGATCAAAAAATTCAATGCCATAGCCAGGTTTTGAACCATGGATCTTCTGGTTTCCATCTGCTTGCTGTAACCAACTGAGCTATCACGGAAACATGGCATTAGCTGTCAATGTAAGTCAGTTGGGGAATTTAATATGCTGGCGTTTGCCGTGATAGCTTAGTAAGAGCAATCAGAAGAAACAGGAAGATCCGTTGTTAAAATCCCTGCAATGGCTTTGAATTTTTCAACATGACTATACCTTTCCAAGCGTTATCTGTAATAACAAGAAGTAGATAAAAATGTGATGTGTTATACTCGCATGACCTTCTCTACTCTTGTAAAACTCTGCCTGTGCGTGTGTGCGTGCAGGTGCTCGTGCGCGTGCATGTGTGTGCGTGCGCGTGCACACGTGTGTGTGTGTAACTCTGCCTGTGCGTGTGTGCGTGCGGGTGCTAGTGCGCGTGCGCGCGCGCAGGTGTGTGTGTGTGTGTGTGTGTGTGTGTGTGTGTGTGTGTGTGTGTGTGTGTGTGTGTGTGTGTGTGTGTGTGTGTGTGTGTGTGTGTGTGTGTGTGTGTGTGTGTGTGTGTGTGTGTGTGTGTGTGTGTGTGTGTGTGTGTGTGTGTGTGTGTGTGTGTGTGTGTGTGTGTGTGTGTGTGTGTGTGTGTGTGTGTGTGTGTGTGTGTGTGTGTGTGTGTGTGTGTGTGTGTGTGTGTGTGTGTGTGTGTGTGTGTGTGTGTGTGTGTGTGTGTGTGTGTGTGTGTGTGTGTGTGTGTGTGTGTGTGTGTGTGTGTGTGTGTGTGTGTGTGTGTGTGTGTGTGTGTGTGTGTGTGTGTGTGTGTGTGTGTGTGTGTGTGTGTGTGTGTGTGTGTGTGTGTGTGTGTGTGTGTGTGTGTGTGTGTGTGTGTGTGTGTGTGTGTGTGTGTGTGTGTGTGTGTGTGTTTTTTTTTTTGTGTTGTTTTTTTTAAAAAAGAGTAGAGAAGGTATTGGAAATAATCGTTCTTTCACACAGTTCATGTGTAGGACAAGTAGAATCGGATCAAAAAATTCAATGCCATAGCCAGGATTTGAACCATGGATCTTCTGGTTTCCATCTGCTTGCTGTAACCAACTGAGCTATCACGGAAACATGGCATTAGCTGTCAATGTAAGTCAGTTGGGGAATTTAATATGCTGGCATTTGCCGTGATAGCTTAGTAAGAGCAATCAGAAGAAACAGGAAGATCCGTTGTTAAAATCCCTGCAATGGCTTTGAATTTTTCAACATGACTATACCTTTCCAAGCGTTATCTGTAATAACAAGAAGTAGATAAAAATGTGATGTGTTATACTCGCATGACCTTCTCTACTCTTGTAAAACTCTGCCTGTGCGTGTGTGCGTGCGGGTGCTCGTGCGCGTGCATGTGCGCGTGCACACGTGTGTGTGTGTTACTCTGCCTGTGCGTGTGTGCGTGCGGGTGCTAGTGCGCGTGCGCGCGCGCAGGTGTGTGTGTGTGTGTGTGTGTGTGTGTGTGTGTGTGTGTGTGTGTGTGTGTGTGTGTGTGTGTGTGTGTGTGTGTGTGTGTGTGTGTGTGTGTGTGTGTGTGTGTGTGTGTGTGTGTGTGTGTGTGTGTGTGTGTGTGTGTGTGTGTGTGTGTGTGTGTGTGTGTGTGTGTGTGTGTGTGTGTGTGTGTGTGTGTGTGTGTGTGTGTGTGTGTGTGTGTGTGTGTGTGTGTGTGTGTGTGTGTGTGTGTGTGTGTGTGTGTGTGTGTGTGTGTGTGTGTGTGTGTGTGTGTGTGTGTGTGTGTGTGTGTGTGTGTGTGTGTGTGTGTGTGTGTGTGTGTGTGTGTGTGTGTGTGTGTGTGTGTGTGTGTGTGTGTGTGTGTGTGTGTGTGTGTGTGTGTGTGTGTGTGTGTGTGTGTGTGTGTGTGTGTGTGTGTGTGTGTGTGTGTGTGTGTGTGTGTGTGTGTGTGTGTGTGTGTGTGTGTGTGTGTGTGTGTGTGTGTGTGTGTGTGTGTGTGTGTGTGTGTGTGTGTGTGTGTGTGTGTGTGTGTGTGTGTGTGTGTGTGTGTGTGTGTGTGTGTGTGTGTGTGTGTGTGTGTGTGTGTGTGTGTGTGTGTGTGTGTGTGTGTGTGTGTGTGTGTGTGTGTGTGTGTGTGTGTGTGTGTGTGTGTGTGTGTGTGTGTGTGTGTGTGTGTGTGTGTGTGTGTGTGTGTGTGTGTGTGTGTGTGTGTGTGTGTGTGTGTGTGTGTGTGTGTGTGTGTGTGTGTGTGTGTGTGTGTGTGTGTGTGTGTGTGTGTGTGTGTGTGTGTGTGTGTGTGTGTGTGTGTGTGTGTGTGTGTGTGTGTGTGTGTGTGTGTGTGTGTGTGTGTTAAAAAAGAGTAGAGAAGGTATTGGAAATAATCGTTCTTTCACACAGTTCGTGTGTAGGACAAGTAGAATCGGATCAAAAAATTCAATGCCATAGCCAGGATTTGAACCATGGATCTTCTGGTTTCCATCTGCTTGCTGCAACCAACTGAGCTATCACGGAAACATGGCATTAGCTGTCAATGTAAGTCAGTTGGGGAATTTAATATGCTGGCATTTGCCGTGATAGCTTAGTAAGAGCAATCAGAAGAAACAGGAAGATCCGTTGTTAAAATCCCTGCAATGGCTTTGAATTTTTCAACATGACTATACCTTTCCAAGCGTTATCTGTAATAACAAGAAGTAGATAAAAATGTGATGTGTTATACTCGCATGACCTTCTCTACTCTTGTAAAACTCTGCCTGTGCGTGTGTGCGTGCGGGTGCTCGTGCGCGTGCATGTGTGTGCGTGCGCGTGCACACGTGTGTGTGTGCGTGCGCGAGCACAAGTGTGTGTGTAACTCTGCCTGTGCGTGTGTGCGTGCGGGTGCTAGTGCGCGTGCGCGCGCAGGTAGGTGTGTGTGTGTGTGTGTGTGTGTGTGTGTGTGTGTGTGTGTGTGTGTGTGTGTGTGTGTGTGTGTGTGTGTGTGTGTGTGTGTGTGTGTGTGTGTGTGTGTGTGTGTGTGTGTGTGTGTGTGTGTGTGTGTGTGTGTGTGTGTGTGTGTGTGTGTGTGTGTGTGTGTGTGTGTGTGTGTGTGTGTGTGTGTGTGTGTGTGTGTGTGTGTGTGTGTGTGTGTGTGTGTGTGTGTGTGTGTGTGTGTGTGTGTGTGTGTGTGTGTGTGTGTGTGTGTGTGTGTGTGTGTGTGTGTGTGTGTGTGTGTGTGTGTGTGTGTGTGTGTGTGTGTGTGTGTGTGTGTGTGTGTGTGTGTGTGTGTGTGTGTGTGTGTGTGTGTGTGTGTGTGTGGTTTTTTTTTTTTTAAATAGAGTAGAGAAGGTATTGGAAATAATCGTTCTTTCACACAGTTCATGTGTAGGACAAGTAGAATCGGATCAAAAAATTCAATGCCATAGCCAGGATTTGAACCATGGATCTTCTGGTTTCCATCTGCTTGCTGTAACCAACTGAGCTATCACGGAAACATGGCATTAGCTGTCAATGTAAGTCAGTTGGGGAATTTAATATGCTGGCGTTTGCCGTGATAGCTTAGTAAGAGCAATCAGAAGAAACAGGAAGATCCGTTGTTAAAATCCCTGCAATGGCTTTGTCAACATGACTATACCTTTCCAAGCGTTATCTGTAATAACAAGAAGTAGATAAAAATGTGATGTGTTATACTCGCATGACCTTCTCTACTGTTGTAAAACTCTGCCTGTGCGTGTGTGCGTGCGGGTGCTCGTGCGCGTGCATGTGTGTGTGTGTGTGTGTGTGTGTGTGTGTGTGTGTGTGTGTGTGTGTGTGTGTGTGTGTGTGTGTGTGTGTGTGTGTGTGTGTGTGTGTGTGTGTGTGTGTGTGTGTGTGTGTGTGTGTGTGTGTGTGTGTGTGTGTGTGTGTGTGTGTGTGTGTGTGTGTGTGTGTGTGTGTGTGTGTGTGTGTGTGTGTGTGTGTGTGTGTGTGTGTGTGTGTGTGTGTGTGTGTGTGTGTGTGTGTGTGTGTGTGTGTGTGTGTGTGTGTGTGTGTGTGTGTGTGTGTGTGTGTGTGTGTGTGTGTGTGTGTGTGTGTGTGTGTGTGTGTGTGTGTGTGTGTGTGTGTGTGTGTGTGTGTGTGTGTGTGTGTGTGTGTGTGTGTGTGTGTGTGTGTGTGTGTGTGTGTGTGTGTGTGTGTGTGTGTGTGTGTGTGTGTGTGTGTGTGTGTGTGTGTGTGTGTGTGTGTGTGTGTGTGTGTGTGTGTGTGTGTGTGTGTGTGTGTGTGTGTGTGTGTGTGTGTGTGTGTGTGTGTGTGTGTGTGTGTGTGTGTGTGTGTGTGTGTGTGTGTGTGTGTGTGTGTGTGTGTGTGTGTGTGTGTGTGTGTGTGTGTGTGTGTGTGTGTGTGTGTGTGTGTGTGTGTGTGTGTGTGTGTGTGTGTGTGTGTGTGTGTGTGTGTGTGTGTGTGTGTGTGTGTGTGTGTGTGTGTGTGTGTGTGTGTGTGTGTGTGTGTGTGTGTGTGTGTGTGTGTGTGTGTGTGTGTGTGTGTGTGTGTGTGTGTGTGTGTGTGTGTGTGTGTGTGTGTGTGTGTGTGTGTGTGTGTGTGTGTGTGTGTGTGTGTGTGTGTGTGTGTGTGTGTGTGTGTGTGTGTGTGTGTGTGTGTGTGTGTGTTTTAAAAAAGAGTAGAGAAGGTATTGGAAATAATCGTTCTTTCACACAGTTCGTGTGTAGGACAAGTAGAATCGGATCAAAAAATTCAATGCCATAGCCAGGATTTGAACCATGGATCTTCTGGTTTCCATCTGCTTGCTGTAACCAACTGAGCTATCACGGAAACATGGCATTAGCTGTCAATGTAAGTCAGTTGGGGAATTTAATATGCTGGCATTTGCCGTGATAGCTTAGTAAGAGCAATCAGAAGAAACAGGAAGATCCGTTGTTAAAATCCCTGCAATGGCTTTGAATTTTTCAACATGACTATACCTTTCCAAGCGTTATCTGTAATAACAAGAAGTAGATAAAAATGTGATGTGTTATACTCGCATGACCTTCTCTACTCTTGTAAAACTCTGCCTGTGCGTATGTGCGTGCGGGTGCTCGTGCGCGTGCATGTGTGTGCGTGCGCGTGCACACGTGTGTGTGTGCGTGCGCGTGCACACGTGTGTGTGTAACTCTGCCTGTGCGTGTGTGCGTGCGGATGCTAGTGCGCGTGCGCGCGCAGGTGTGTGTGTGTGTGTGTGTGTGTGTGTGTGTGTGTGTGTGTGTGTGTGTGTGTGTGTGTGTGT
>JAUKNL010000401.1:0-5000 GCA_030765065.1 Deroplatys truncata | reverse complement strand
AATGGCTTTGAATTTTTCAACATGACTATACCTTTCCAAGCGTTATCTGTAATAACAAGAAGTAGATAAAAATGTGATGTGTTATACTCGCATGACCTTCTCTACTCTTGTAAAACTCTGCCTGTGCGTGTGTGCGTGCGGGTGCTCGTGCGCGTGCATGTGCGCGTGCACACGTGTGTGTGTGTAACTCTGCCTGTGCGTGTGTGCGTGCGGGTGCTAGTGCGCGTGCGCGCGCGCAGGTGTGTGTGTGTGTGTGTGTGTGTGTGTGTGTGTGTGTGTGCGTGCGTGCGCGCGTGTGTGTGTGTGTGTGTGTGTGTGTGTGTGTGTGTGTGTGTGTGTGTGTGTGTGTGTGTGTGTGTGTGTGTGTGTGTGTGTGTGTGTGTGTGTGTGTGTGTGTGTGTGTGTGTGTGTGTGTGTGTGTGTGTGTGTGTGTGTGTGTGTGTGTGTGTGTGTGTGTGTGTGTGTGTGTGTGTGTGTGTGTGTGTGTGTGTGTGTGTGTGTGTGTGTGTGTGTGTGTGTGTGTGTGTGTGTGTGTGTGTGTGTGTGTGTGTGTGTGTGTGTGTGTGTGTGTGTGTGTGTGTGTGTGTGTGTGTGTGTGTGTGTGTGTGTGTGTGTGTGTGTGTGTGTGTGTGTGTGTGTGTGTGTGTGTGTGTGTGTGTGTGTGTGTGTGTGTGTGTGTGTGTGTGTGTGTGTGTGTGTGTGTGTGTGTGTGTGTGTGTGTGTGTGTGTGTGTGTGTGTGTGTGTGTGTGTGTGTGTGTGTGTGTGTGTGTGTGTGTGTGTGTGTGTGTGTGTGTGTGTGTGTGTGTGTGTGTGTGTGTGTGTGTGTGTGTGTGTGTGTGTGTGTGTGTGTGTGTGTGTGTGTGTGTGTGTGTGTGTGTGTGTGTGTGTGTGTGTGTGTGTGTGTGTGTGTGTGTGTGTGTGTGTGTGTGTGTGTGTGTGTGTGTGTGTGTGTGTGTGTGTGTGTGTGTGTGTGTGTGTGTGTGTGTGTGTGTGTGTGTGTGTGTGTGTGTGTGTGTGTGTGTGTGTGTGTGTGTGTGTGTGTTAAAAAAGAGTAGAGAAGGTATTGGAAATAATCGTTCTTTCACACAGTTCGTGTGTAGGACAAGTAGAATCGGATCAAAAAATTCAATGCCATAGCCAGGATTTGAACCATGGATCTTCTGGTTTCCATCTGCTTGCTGCAACCAACTGAGCTATCACGGAAACATGGCATTAGCTGTCAATGTAAGTCAGTTGGGGAATTTAATATGCTGGCATTTGCCGTGATAGCTTAGTAAGAGCAATCAGAAGAAACAGGAAGATCCGTTGTTAAAATCCCTGCAATGGCTTTGAATTTTTCAACATGACTATACCTTTCCAAGCGTTATCTGTAATAACAAGAAGTAGATAAAAATGTGATGTGTTATACTCGCATGACCTTCTCTACTCTTGTAAAACTCTGCCTGTGCGTGTGTGCGTGCGGGTGCTCGTGCGCGTGCATGTGTGTGCGTGCGCGTGCACACGTGTGTGTGTGCGTGCGCGAGCACAAGTGTGTGTGTAACTCTGCCTGTGCGTGTGTGCGTGCGGGTGCTAGTGCGCGTGCGCGCGCAGGTGTGTGTGTGTGTGTGTGTGTGTGTGTGTGTGTGTGTGTGTGTGTGTGTGTGTGTGTGTGTGTGTGTGTGTGTGTGTGTGTGTGTGTGTGTGTGTGTGTGTGTGTGTGTGTGTGTGTGTGTGTGTGTGTGTGTGTGTGTGTGTGTGTGTGTGTGTGTGTGTGTGTGTGTGTGTGTGTGTGTGTGTGTGTGTGTGTGTGTGTGTGTGTGTGTGTGTGTGTGTGTGTGTGTGTGTGTGTGTGTGTGTGTGTGTGTGTGTGTGTGTGTGTGTGTGTGTGTGTGTGTGTGTGTGTGTGTGTGTGTGTGTGTGTGTGTGTGTGTGTGTGTGTGTGTGTGTGTGTGTGTGTGTGTGTGTGTGTGTGTGTGTGTGTGTGTGTGTGTGTGTGTGTGTGTGTGTGTGTGTGTGTGTGTGTGTGTGTGTGTGTGTGTGTGTGTGTGTGTGTGTGTGTGTGTGTGTGTGTGTGTGTGTGTGTGTGTGTGTGTGTGTGTGTGTGTGTGTGTGTGTGTGTGTGTGTGTGTGTGTGTGTGTGTGTGTGTGTGTGTGTGTGTGTGTGTGTGTGTGTGTGTGTGTGTGTGTGTGTGTGTGTGTGTGTGTGTGTGGTTTTTTTTTTTTAAAATAGAGTAGAGAAGGTATTGGAAATAATCGTTCTTTCACACAGTTCATGTGTAGGACAAGTAGAATCGGATCAAAAAATTCAATGCCATAGCCAGGATTTGAACCATGGATCTTCTGGTTTCCATCTGCTTGCTGTAACCAACTGAGCTATCACGGAAACATGGCATTAGCTGTCAATGTAAGTCAGTTGGGGAATTTAATATGCTGGCGTTTGCCGTGATAGCTTAGTAAGAGCAATCAGAAGAAACAGGAAGATCCGTTGTTAAAATCCCTGCAATGGCTTTGAATTTTTCAACATGACTATACCTTTCCAAGCGTTATCTGTAATAACAAGAAGTAGATAAAAATGTGATGTGTTATACTCGCATGACCTTCTCTACTGTTGTAAAACTCTGCCTGTGCGTGTGTGCGTGCGGGTGCTCGTGCGCGTGCATGTGTGTGTGTGTGTGTGTGTGTGTGTGTGTGTGTGTGTGTGTGTGTGTGTGTGTGTGTGTGTGTGTGTGTGTGTGTGTGTGTGTGTGTGTGTGTGTGTGTGTGTGTGTGTGTGTGTGTGTGTGTGTGTGTGTGTGTGTGTGTGTGTGTGTGTGTGTGTGTGTGTGTGTGTGTGTGTGTGTGTGTGTGTGTGTGTGTGTGTGTGTGTGTGTGTGTGTGTGTGTGTGTGTGTGTGTGTGTGTGTGTGTGTGTGTGTGTGTGTGTGTGTGTGTGTGTGTGTGTGTGTGTGTGTGTGTGTGTGTGTGTGTGTGTGTGTGTGTGTGTGTGTGTGTGTGTGTGTGTGTGTGTGTGTGTGTGTGTGTGTGTGTGTGTGTGTGTGTGTGTGTGTGTGTGTGTGTGTGTGTGTGTGTGTGTGTGTGTGTGTGTGTGTGTGTGTGTGTGTGTGTGTGTGTGTGTGTGTGTGTGTGTGTGTGTGTGTGTGTGTGTGTGTGTGTGTGTGTGTGTGTGTGTGTGTGTGTGTGTGTGTGTGTGTGTGTGTGTGTGTGTGTGTGTGTGTGTGTGTGTGTGTGTGTGTGTGTGTGTGTGTGTGTGTGTGTGTGTGTGTGTGTGTGTGTGTGTGTGTGTGTGTGTGTGTGTGTGTGTGTGTGTGTGTGTGTGTGTGTGTGTGTGTGTGTGTGTGTGTGTGTGTGTGTGTGTGTGTGTGTGTGTGTGTGTGTGTGTGTGTGTGTGTGTGTGTGTGTGTGTGTGTGTGTGTGTGTGTGTGTGTGTGTGTGTGTTAAAAAAGAGTAGAGAAGGTATTGGAAATAATCGTTCTTTCACACAGTTCGTGTGTAGGACAAGTAGAATCGGATCAAAAAATTCAATGCCATAGCCAGGATTTGAACCATGGATCTTCTGGTTTCCATCTGCTTGCTGTAACCAACTGAGCTATCACGGAAACATGGCATTAGCTGTCAATGTAAGTCAGTTGGGGAATTTAATATGCTGGCATTTGCCGTGATAGCTTAGTAAGAGCAATCAGAAGAAACAGGAAGATCCGTTGTTAAAATCCCTGCAATGGCTTTGAATTTTTCAACATGACTATACCTTTCCAAGCGTTATCTGTAATAACAAGAAGTAGATAAAAATGTGATGTGTTATACTCGCATGACCTTCTCTACTCTTGTAAAACTCTGCCTGTGCGTATGTGCGTGCGGGTGCTCGTGCGCGTGCATGTGTGTGCGTGCGCGTGCACACGTGTGTGTGTGCGTGCGCGTGCACACGTGTGTGTGTAACTCTGCCTGTGCGTGTGTGCGTGCGGATGCCAGTGCGCGTGCGCGCGCAGGTGTGTGTGTGTGTGTGTGTGTGTGTGTGTGTGTGTGTGTGTGTGTGTGTGTGTGTGTGTGTGTGTGTGTGTGTGTGTGTGTGTGTGTGTGTGTGTGTGTGTGTGTGTGTGTGTGTGTGTGTGTGTGTGTGTGTGTGTGTGTGTGTGTGTGTGTGTGTGTGTGTGTGTGTGTGTGTGTGTGTGTGTGTGTGTGTGTGTGTGTGTGTGTGTGTGTGTGTGTGTGTGTGTGTGTGTGTGTGTGTGTGTGTGTGTGTGTGTGTGTGTGTGTGTGTGTGTGTGTGTGTGTGTGTGTGTGTGTGTGTGTGTGTGTGTGTGTGTGTGTGTGTGTGTGTGTGTGTGTGTGTGTGTGTGTGTGTGTGTGTGTGTGTGTGTGTGTGTGTGTGTGTGTGTGTGTGTGTGTGTGTGTGTGTGTGTGTGTGTGTGTGTGTGTGTGTGTGTGTGTGTGTGTGTGTGTGTGTGTGTGTGTGTGTGTGTGTGTGTGTGTGTGTGTGTGTGTGTGTGTGTGTGTGTGTGTGTGTGTGTGTGTGTGTGTGTGTGTGTGTGTGTGTGTGTGTGTGTGTGTGTGTGTGTGTGTGTGTGTGTGTGTGTGTGTGTGTGTGTGTGTGTGTGTGTGTGTGTGTGTGTGTGTGTGTGTGTGTGTGTGTGTGTGTGTGTGTGTGTGTGTGTGTGTGTGTGTGTGTGTGTGTGTGTGTGTGTGTGTGTGTGTGTGTGTGTGTGTGTGTGTGTGTGTGTGTGTTAAAAAAGAGTAGAGAAGGTATTGGAAATAATCGTTCTTTCACACAGTTCGTGTGTAGGACAAGTAGAATCGGATCAAAAAATTCAATGCCATAGCCAGGATTTGAACCATGGATCTTCTGGTTTCCATCTGCTTGCTGTAACCAACTGAGCTATCACGGAAACATGGCATTAGCTGTCAATGTAAGTCAGTTGGGGAATTTAATATGTTGGCATTTGCCGTGATAGCTTAGTAAGAGCAATCAGAAGAAACAGGAAGATCCGTTGTTAAAATCCCTGCAATGGCTTTGAATTTTTCAACAT
>JAUKNL010000400.1:0-66742 GCA_030765065.1 Deroplatys truncata | reverse complement strand
CATGAAATAAGAATTTTTACTCTCTAGTGAGCGTAAAATCGTGTTTTCTCGACTTTGTTCAAAGAGCGGAAAAGGCATATAAATGGACATATCACACCTTAATACACCTTTAAATATCAATAAAAGTGAGTTTACGTTAAGTCATGAAATAAGAATTTTTGCTCACTAGTGAGCGTAAATCGTGTTTTCTCGACTTTGTTCAAAGTGCGAAAAAGGCATATAAATGGACCTATCACACCTTAATACATCCTTTAAATAGCAATAAAAGTGAGTTTACGTAAAGTCATGAAATATAAATTTTTACTCACTAGTGAGCGTAAAATCGTATTTTCTCGACTTTGTTCAAAGTGCGGAAAAGGCATATAAATGGACATATCACACCTCTATACACCTTTTATTAACAATTAAAGTGAGTTTACGTTAAGTCATGAAATAAGAATTTTTACTCACTAGTGAGCGCAAAATCGTGTTTTCTCGACTTTGCTCAAAGTGCGGAAAAGGCACATAAATAGACATATCACACTTAATGCACCTTTAATTATCAATAAAAGTGAGTTTACGTTAAGTCATGAAATACGAATTTTTACTCACTAGTGAGCGTAAAATCGTGTTTTCTCGATTTTGTTCAAAGTGCGAAAAACGCATATAAATGGACATATCACACCTTAATGCACCTTTAATTATCAATAAAATAAGTTTACGTTAAGCCATGAAAATACGAATTTTTACTCACTAGTGAGCGTAAAATCGTGTTTTCTCGACTTTGTTCAAAGTGCGGAAAAGGCATATAAATGGACGTATCACACCTTAATACACCTTTAAATAGTAATAAAAGTGAGTTTACGTAAAGTCATGAAATAAGAATTTTTACTCTCTAGTGAGCGTAAAATCGTGTTTTGTCGACTTTGTTCAAAGTGCGGAAAAGGCATATAAATGGACATATTACATCTTAATTGCATCTTTAATTTCAATAAAAGTGAGTTTACGTTAAGTCATGAAATACGAATTTTTACTCACTAGTGAGCGTAAAATCGTGTTTTCTCGATTTTGTTCAAAGTGCGGAAAAGGCATATAAATGGACATATCACACCTCTATACACCTTTTATTAGCAATAAAAGTGAGTTTACGTTAAGTCATGAAATAAGAATTTTTACTCACTAGTGAGCGTAAAATCGTGTTTTCTCGACTTTGTTCAAAGTGCGGAAAAGGCATATAAATGGACATATCACACCTCTATACACCTATTATTATCACTAAAAGTGAGTTTACGTTAGTCATGAAATAAGAATTTCTACTCCCTAGTGAGCGTAAAATCGTGTTTTCTCGACTTTGTTCAAAGTGCGGAAAAGACATATAAATGGGCATATCACACCTTAATGCACCTTTAAATTTCAGTAAAAGTGAGTTTACGTTAAGTCATGAAATAAAAATTTTTACTCTCTAGTGAGCGTAAAATCGTGTTTTCTCACCTTTGTTCAAAGTGCGGAAAAGGCATATAAATGGATATATCACACCTTAAAACACCTTTAAATATCAATTAAAGTGAGTTTACGTTAAGTCATGAAATAAGAATTTTTACTCACTAGTGAGCGCAAAATCGTGTTTTCTCGACTTTGCTCAAAGTGCGGAAAAGTCACATAAATGGACATTTCACACCTTAATGCACCTTTAATTTCAATAAAACGGAGTTTACGTTAAGGCATGAAATACGAATTTTTACTCACTAGTGAGCGTAAAATCGTGTTCTCTCGATTTTGGTCAAAGTGCGCAAAAGGCATATATATGGACATGTCACACCTTAATACACCTTAAATTGCAATAAAAATGAGTTTACGTTAAGTCATGAAATAAGAATTTTTACTCTCTAGTGAGCGTAAAATCGTGTTTTCTCGACTTTGTTCAAAGAGCGGAAAAGGCATATAAATGGACATATCACACCTTAATACACCTTTAAATATCAATAAAAGTGAGTTTACGTTAAGGCATGAAATAAGAATTTTTGCTCACTAGTGAGCGTAAAATCGTGTTTTCTCGACTTTGTTCAAAGTGCGAAAAAGGCATATAAATGGACCTATCACACCTTAATACATCCTTTAAATAGCAATAAAAGTGAGTTTACGTAAAGTCATGAAATATAAATTTTTACTCACTAGTGAGCGTAAAATCGTGTTTTCTCGACTTTGTTCAAAGTGCGGAAAAGGCATATAAATGGACATATCACACCTCTATACACCTTTTATTAACAATAAAAGTGAGTTTACGTTAGTCATGAAATAAGAATTTTTACTCACTAGTCAGCGTTAAATCGTGTTTTCTCGACTTTATTCAAAGTGCGGAAAAGGCATATAAATGGACATATCACACCTCAATGCACCTTTAAATTTCAATAAAAGTGAGTTTACGTAAAGTCATGAAATGAGAATTTTTACTCTCTAGTGAGCGTAAAATCGTGTTTTCTCAACTTTGTTCAAAGTGCGGAAAAGGCATATAAATGGACATATCACACCTTAATACACCTTTAAATATCAATAATAGTGAGTTTACGTTAGGTCATGAAATAAGAATTTTTACTCACTAGTGAGCGTAAAATCGTGTATTGTCGACTTTGTTCAAAGTGCGGGAAAAGGCACATAAATGGACATATCACACCTTAATGCACCTTTAATTATCAATAAAAGTGAGTTTACGTTAAGTCATGAAATACGAATTTTTACTCACTAGTGAGCGTAAAATCGTGTTCTCTCGAGTTTGTTTAAAGTGCGGAAAAGGCATATAAATGGACGTATCACACCTTAATACACCTTTAAATAGCAACAAAAGTGAGTTTACGTAAAGTCATGAAATAAGAATTTTTACTCTCTAGTGAGCGTAAAATCGTGTTTTGTCGACTTTGTTCAAAGTGCCGAAAAGGCATATAAATGAACATTATCACACCTTAATACACCTTTAAATATAAATAAAAGTGAGTTTTCGTTAAGTCATGAAATAAGAACTTTTACTCACTAGTGAGCGTAAAATCGTGTTTTCTCGACTTTGTTCAAAGTGCGGAAAACGCATATACACCTTAATACACCTTTAAATAACAACAAAAGTGAGTTTACGTTAAGTCATTAAATAAGAATTTTTACTCACTAGCGAGCGTAAAATCGTGTTTTCTCGACTTTGGTTAAAGTGGGAAAAGGCATATAAATGGACGTATCACACCTTAATACACCTTTAAAGAGCAATAAAAGTGAGTTTACGTAAAGTCATGAAAAAAGAATTTTTACTGTCTAGTGAGCGTAAAAATCGTGTTTTGTCGACTTTGTTCAAAGTGCGGAAAAGGCATATAAATGGACATATCACACCTTAATGCACCTTTAATTTCAAAAAAACGGAGTTTACGTTAAGTCATGAAATACGAATTTTTACTCACTAGTGAGCGTAAAATCGTGTTTTCTCGATTTTGTTCAAGTGCGCAAAAGGCATATAAATGGACATATCAAACCTTAATACACCTTAAATTGCAATAAAAGTGAGTTTACGTTAAGTCATGAAATAAGAATTTTTGCTCACTAGTGAGCGTAAATCGTGTTTTCTCGACTTTGTTCAAAGTGCGAAAAAGGAATATAAATGGACATATCACACCTTAATACACCTTTAAATATCAATAATAGTGAGTTTACGTTAGGTCATGAAATAAGAATTTTTACTCACTAGTGAGCGTAAAATCTTGTTTTGTCGACTTTGTTCAAAGTGCGGAAAAGGCACACAAATGGACACATCACACCTTAATGCACCTTTAATTATCAATAAAAGTGAGTTTACGTTAAGTCATGAAATACGAATTTTTACTCACTAGTGAGCGTAAAATCGTGTTCTCTCGACTTTGTT
Source organism: Deroplatys truncata (assembly GCA_030765065.1). Lineage (NCBI taxonomy): Eukaryota > Metazoa > Arthropoda > Insecta > Mantodea > Mantidae > Deroplatys > Deroplatys truncata. The sequence continues at coordinate 62,868 of JAUKNL010000400.1, read as the reverse complement.
TAAAGTGCGGAAAAGGCATATAAATGGAAGTATCACACCTTAATACACCTTTAAATAGCAATAAAAGTAAGTTTACGTAAAGTCATGAAATAAGAATTTTTACTCTCTAGTGAGCGTAAAATCGTGTTTTGTCGACTTTGTTCAAAGTGCCGAAAAGGCATATAAATGAACATATCACACCTTAATACACCTTTAAATAACAACAAAAGTGAGTTTACGTTAAGTCATTAAATAAGAATTTTTACTCACTAGCGAGCGTAAAATCGTGATTTCTCGACTTTGTTTAAAGTGCGGAAAAGGCATATAAATGGACGTATCACACCTTAATACACCTTTAAATAGCAATAAAAGTGAGTTTAGGTAAAGTCATGAAAAAAGAATTTTTACTGTCTAGTGAGCGTAAAATCGTGTTTTGTCGACTTTGTTCAAAGTGCGGAAAAGGCATATAAATTGGACATATCACACCTTAATGCACCTTTAATTCCAATTAAACTGAGTTTACGGTAAGTCATGAAATACGAATTTTTACTCACTAGTGAGCGTAAAATCGTGTTTTCTCGATTATGTTCAAAGTGCGGAAAAGGCATATAAATGGACATATCACACCTTAATACACCTTAAATAGCAATAAAAGTGAGTTTACGTTAAGTCATGAAATAAGAATTTTTACTCACTAGTGAGCGTAAAATCGTGTTTTCTCGACTTTGTTCAAAGTGCGGAAAACGCATATAACACCTTAATACACCTTTAAATAACAACAAAAGTGAGTTTACGTTAAGTCATTAAATAAGAATTTTTACTCACTGGCGAGCGTAAAATCGTGTTTTCTCGACTTTGTTCAAAGTTCGGAAAAGGCATATAAATGGACATATCACACTTTAATACACCTTAAATAGCAATAAAAGTGAGTTTACGTTAAGTCATGAAATAAGGAATTTTTACTCACTAGTGAGCGTAAAATCGTGTTTTCTCGACTTTGTTCAAAGTGCGGAAAACGCATATACACCTTAATACACCTTTAAATAACAACAAAAGTGAGTTTACGTTAGTCATGAAATAAGAATTTTTACTCACTATTCAGCGTAAATCGTGTTTTCTCGACTTTGTTCAAAGTGCGGAAAAGGCATATAAATGGACATATTACATCTTAATGCACCTTTAATTACAATAAAAGTGAGTTTACGTTTAAGTCATGAAATACGAATTTTTACTCTCTAGGGAGCGTAAAATCGTGTTTTCTCGACTTTGTTCAAAGTGCGGAAAGGCATATAAATGGACATATCACACCTCAATGCACCTTTAATTTCAATAAAAGGGAGTTTATGTTAAGTCATGAAATACGAATTTTTACTCACCAGTGAGCGTAAAATCATGTTTTGCTCGATTTTGTTCAAAGTGCGCAAAAGGCATATAAATGGACATATCACAATAATTAAAGGCGATCAAACAACTCTGAGAGCAATATGTTATCGTCATCAAATAAACAACATAGGGCAACCAAAATGGTGGGCAGCGGGGTTGCAACGCGAATTATCAAAAATTGGCTTAAATGATATCTGGCAAAGGGGTAATGAAAATACACACAGTGCTGTAAGAAAGGTCAAAAGACGACTATGCGATATAAACAGGCAGAAAATCGAATCTGAATGTAGACAAAGATCAACATTGAAGCTACAAAATGAAATAAAAACTAGGTGGGGGTAAGGAAACATATATTTTGGAATTGAGTATAAAACAGAGGACTGGAATAGCATGGCTTAGGTTGGGAGGGTGGAAAGCTCGCAAGATTGTTGATAACGATGGCAGGAGATTTGCCCATTATGCGGGGAACAAGAAGACTGGACGCATATTTTGGCAGCATGCGTGCAGACGGAGGGTATTAGGAAAAAACTATTACCGGAAGTATTTTTGGCTTCCAACAGACGGAGGACAGCATGCTGGGACATGATTCTAAACAGCCAAAACTGGCCAAGCTTGGGCACATACTTAATGGAAGTACGTGTACTAAGAGATAAGGTGTTTATGTAATTTTTCTTTAAACATATGTGGTGCTTGAGTACATGTGCGCGACTGTGTGTGTGTGTGTGTGTGTGTGTGTGTGTGTGTGTGTGTTTGAGTGTGTGATTCAGTGTGTGTTTTTTTTTTTTTTTTTTTTTTTCCAATTTTATACGTATGTATGTATATAGTGCGGTGATTGTAAAAAATAGTTGTTTTCTGGTTGATACTGCAAGTAGCGTATACAGACAAGGTATTTATCTAGAGAGCATGTACGGTCTTATGACCCATGCGACTGTGTTATGCAATTAATGTAATACTAAATACTTAATAAATACCACCACTACTACTACTACTACTACCTTAATACACCTTAAATTGCAATAAATGTGAGTATACGTTAAGTCATGAAATAAGAATTTTTACTCACTAGTGAGCGTAAAATCGTGTTTTCTCGATTTTGTTCAAAGTGCGCAAAAGGCATATAAAATGGACATATCACACCTCAATGCACCTTTAATTTCAATAAAAGGGAGTTTATGTTAAGTCATGAAATACGAATTTTTACTCACGAGTGAGCGTAAAATCGTGTTTTCTCGACTTTGTTCAAAGTGCGAAAAAGGCATATAAATGGACCTATCACACCTTAATACAACCTTTAAATAGCAATAAAAGTGAGTTTACGTAAAAGTCATGAAATATAATTTTTTACTCACTAGTGAGCGTAAAATCGTGTTTTCTGGACTTTGTTCAAAGTGCGGAAAAGGCATATAAATGGACCATATCACACCTCTATACACCTTTTATTAACAATAAAAGTGAGTTTACGTTAGTCATGAGATAAGAATTTTTACTCACTATTCAGCGTTAAATCGTGTTTTTCTCGACTTTATTCAAAGTGCGGAAAAGGCATATAAATGGACATATCACACCTCAATGCACCTTTAATTTCAATAAAAGTGAGTTTACGTAAAGTCATGAAATGAGAATTTTTACTCTCTAGTGAGCGTAAAATCGTGTTTTCTCACCTTTGTTCAAAGTGCGGAAAAGGCATATAAATGGATATATCACACCTTAATACACCTTTAAATATCAATTAAAGTGAGTTTACGTTAAGTCATGAAATAAGAATTTTTACTCACTAGTGAGCGCAAAATCGTGTTTTCTCGACTTTGCTCAAAGTGCGGAAAAGGCACATAAATAGACATATCACACCTTAATGCACCTTTAATTATCAATAAAAGTGAGTTTACGTTAAGTCATGAAATACGAATTTTTACTCACTAGTGAGCGTAAAATCGTGTTTTCTCGATTTTGTTCAAAGTGCGAAAAACGCATATAAATGGACATATCACACCTTAATGCACCTTTAATTATCAATAAAAGTGAGTTTACGTTAAGTCATGAAATACGAATTTTTACTCACTAGTGAGCGTAAAATCGTGTTTTCTCGACTTTGTTCAAAGTGCGGAAAAGGCATATAAATGGACGTATCACACCTTAATACACCTTTAAATAGCAATAAAAGTGAGTTACGTAAAGTCATGAAATAAGAATTTTTACTCTCTAGTGAGCGTAAAATCGTGTTTTGTCGACTTTGTTCAAAGTGCGGAAGAGGCATATAAATGGACATATTACATCTTAATGCACCTTTAATTTCAATAAAAGTGAGTTTACGTTAAGTCATGAAATACGAATTTTTACTCACTAGTGAGCGTAAAATCGTATTTTCTCGATTTTGTTCAAAGTGCGGAAAAGGCATATAAATGGACATATCACACCTCTATACACCTTTTATTATCAATAAAAGTGAGTTTACGTTAGTCATGAAATAAGAATTTCTACTCCCTAGTGAGCGTAAAATCGTGTTTTCTCGACTTTGTTCAAAGTGCGGGAAAAGACATATAAATGGGCATATCACACCTCAATGCACCTTTAAATTTCAGTAAAAGTGAGTTTACGTTAAGTCATGAAATAAAAATTTTTATCTCTAGTGAGCGTAAAATCGTGTTTTCTCACCTTTGTTCAAAGTGCGGAAAAGGCATACAAATGGATATATCACACCTTAAAACACCTTTAAATATTAATTAAAGTGAGTTTACGTTAAGTCATGAAATAAGAATTTTTACTCACTAGTGAGCGCAAAATCGTATTTTCTCGACTTTGCTCAAAGTGCGGAAAAGTCACATAAATGGACATATCACACCTTAATGCACCTTTAATTATCAACAAAAGTGAGTTTACGTTAAGTCATGAAATACGAATTTTTACTCACTAGTGAGCGTAAAATCGTGTTTTCTCGACTTTGTTCAAAGTGCGGAAAAGGCATATAAATGGACATATTACATCTTAATGCACCTTTAATTTCAATAAAAGTGAGTTTACGTTAAGTCATGAAATACGAATTTTTACTCACTAGTGAGCGTAAAATCGTGTTTTCTCGATTTTGTTCAAAGTGCGGAAAAGGCATATAAATTGGACATATCACACCTCTATACACCTTTTATTATCAATAAAAGTGAGTTTACGTTAGTCATGAAATAAGAATTTCTACTCCTAGTGAGCGTAAAATCGTGTTTTCTCGACTTTGTTCAAAGTGCGGAAAAGACATATAAATGGGCATATCACACCTCAATGCACCTTTAAATTTCAGTAAAAGTGAGTTTACGTTAAGTCATGAAATAAAAATTTTTACTCTCTAGTGAGCGTAAAATCGTGTTTTCTCACCTTTGTTCAAAGTGCGGAAAAGGGCATATAAATGGATATATCACACCTTAAAACACCTTTAAATATTAATTAAAGTGAGTTACGTTAAGTCATGAAATAAGAATTTTTTACTCACTATGTGAGCGCAAAATCGTGTTTTCTCGACTTTGCTCAAAGTGCGGAAAAGTCACATAAATGGACATATCACACCTTAATGCACCTTTAATTATCAACAAAAGTGAGTTTACGTTAAGTCATGAAATACGAATTTTTACTCACTAGTGAGCGTAAAATCGTGTGTTTTCTCGATTTTGTTCAAAGTGCGGAAAGGCATATAAATGGACGTATCACACCTTAATACACCTTTAAATAGCAATAAAAGTGAGTTTACGTAAAGTCATGAAAAAGAATTTTTACTCTCTAGTGAGCGTAAAATCGTGTATTGTCGACTTTGTTCAAAGTGCGGAAAAGGCACATAATGGACATATCACACCTTAATACACCTTTAATTATCAATAAAAGTGAGTTTACGTTAAGTCATGAAATACGAATTTTTACTCCTAGTGAGCGTAAAATCGTGTTGTCTCGACTTTGTTTAAAGTGCGGAAAAGGCATATAAATGGACGTATCACACCTTAATACACATTTAAATAGCAATAAAAGTGAGTTTACGTAAAGTCATGAAATAAGAATTTTTACTCTCTAGTGAGCGTAAAATCGTGTTTTTGTCGACTTTGTTCAAAGTGCCGAAAAGGCATATAAATGAACATATCACACCTTAATACACCTTTAAATATAAATAAAAGTGAGTTTACGTTAAGCCATGAAATACGAATTTTTACTCACTAGTGAGCGTTAAAATCGTGTTCTCTCGACTTTGTTTAAAGTGCGGAAAAGGCATATAAATGGAAGTATCACACCTTAATACACCTTTAAATAGCAATAAAAGTAAGTTTACGTAAAGTCATGAAATAAGAATTTTTACTCTCTAGTGAGCGTAAAATCGTGTTTTGTCGACTTTGTTCAAAGTGCCGAAAAGGCATATAAATGAACATATCACACCTTAATACACCTTTAAATAACAACAAAAGTGAGTTTACGTTAAGTCATTAAATAAGAATTTTTACTTACTAGCGAGCGTAAAATCGTGATTTCTCGACTTTGTTTAAAGTGCGGAAAAGAAATATAAATGGACGTATCACACCTTAATACACCTTTAAATAGCAATAAAAGTGAGTTTACGTAAAGTCATGAAAAAAGAATTTTTACTGTCTAGTGAGCGTAAAATCGTGTTTTGTCGACTTTGTTCAAAGTGCGGAAAAGGCATATAAATGAACATATCACACCTTTAATGCACCTTTAAATCCAATTAAACTGAGTTTACGGTAAGTCATGAAATACGAATATTTACTCACTTGTGAGCGTAAAATCGTGTTTTCTCGATTTTGTTCAAAGTGCGGAAAAGGCATATAAATGGACATATCACACCTTAATACACCTTAAATAGCAATAAAAGTGAGTTTACGTTAAGTCATGAAATAAGAATTTTTACTCACTAGTGAGCGTAAAATCTTGTTTTCTCGACTTTGTTCAAAGTGCGGAAACGCATATACACCTTAATACACCTTTAAATAACAACAAAAGTGAGTTTACGTTAAGTCATTAAATAAGAATTTTTACTCACTGGCGAGCGTAAAATCGTGTTTTCTCGACTTTGTTCAAAGTTCGGAAAAGGCATATAAATGGACATATCACACTTTAATACACCTTAAACAGCAATAAAAGTGAGTTTACGTTAAGTCATGAAATAAGAATTTTTACTCACTAGTGAGCGTAAAATCGTGTTTTCTCGACTTTGTTCAAAGTGCGGAAAACGCATATACACCTTAATACAGCTTTAAATAACAACAAAAGTGAGTTTACGTTAGTCATGAAATAAGAATTTTTACTCACTATTCAGCGTAAAATCGTGTTTTCTCGACTTTGCTCAAAGTGCGGAAAAGGCATATAAATGGACATATCACACCTCAATGCACCTTTAATTTCAATAAAAGGGAGTTTATGTTAAGTCATGAAATACGAATTTTTACTCACCAGTGAGCGTAAAATCATGTTTGCTCGATTTTGTTCAAAGTGCGCAAAAGGCATATAAATGGACATATCACACCTTAAAACACCTTAAATTGCAATAAATGTGAGTATACGTTAAGTCATGAAATAAGAATTTTTACTCACTAGTGAGCGTAAAATCGTGTTTTCTCGATTTTGTTCAAAGTGCGCAAAAGGCATATAAATGGACATATCACACCTCAATGCACCTTTAATTTCAATAAAAGGGAGTTTATATTAAGTCATGAAATACGAATTTTTACTCACCAGTGAGCGTAAAATCGTGTTTTCTCGACTTTGTTCAAAGTGCGAAAAAGGCATATAAATGGACCTATCACACCTTAATACAACCTTTAAATAGCAATAAAAGTGAGTTTACGTAAAGTCATGAAATATAAATTTTTACTCACTAGTGAGCGTAAAATCGTGTTTTCTGGACTTTGTTCAAAGTGTGGAAAAGGCATATAAATGGACATATCACACCTCTATACACCTTTTATTAACAATAAAAGTGAGTTTACGTTAGTCATGAGATAAGAATTTTTACTCACTATTCAGCGTTAAATCGTGTTTTCTCGACTTTATTCAAAGTGCGGAAAAGGCATATAAATGGACATATCACACCTCAATGCACCTTTAAATTTCAATAAAAGTGAGTTTACGTAAAGTCATGAAATGAGAATTTTTACTCTCTAGTGAGCGTAAAATCGTGTTTTCTCACCTTTGTTCAAAGTGCGGAAAAGGCATATAAATGGATATATCACACCTTAATACACCTTTAAATATCAATTAAAGTGAGTTTACGTTAAGTCATGAAATAAGAATTTTTACTCACTAGTGAGCGCAAAATCGTGTTTTCTCGACTTTGCTCAAAGTGCGGAAAAGGCACATAAATAGGACATATCACACCTTAATGCACCTTTAATTATCAATAAAAGTGAGTTTACGTTAAGTCATGAAATACGAATTTTTACTCACTAGTGAGCGTAAATTCGTGTTTTCTCGATTTTGTTCAAAGTGCGAAAAACGCATATAAAATGGACATATCACACCTTAATGCACCTTTAATTATCAATAAAAGTGAGTTTACGTTAAGTCATGAAATACGAATTTTTACTCACTAGTGAGCGTAAAATCGTGTTTTCTCGACTTTGTTCAAAGTGCGGAAAAGGCATATAAATGGACGTATCACACCTTAATACACCTTTAAATAGCAATAAAAGTGAGTTTACGTAAAGTCATGAAATAAGAATTTTTACTCTCTAGTGAGCGTAAAATCGTGTTTTGTCGACTTTGTTCAAAGTGCGGAAAAGGGCATATAAATGGACATATTACATCTTAATGCACCTTTAATTTCAATAAAAGTGAGTTTACGTTAAGTCATGAAATACGAATTTTTACTCACTAGTGAGCGTAAAATCGTGTTTTCTCGATTTTGTTCAAAGTGCGGAAAAGGCATATAAATGGACATATCACACCTCTATACACCTTTTATTATCAATAAAAGTGAGTTTACGTTAGTCATGAAATAAGAATTTCTACTCCCTAGTGAGCGTAAAATCGTGGTTTTCTCGACTTTGTTCAAAGTGCGGAAAAGACATATAAATGGGCATATCACACCTCAATGCACCTTTAAATTTCAGTAAAGTGAGTTTACGTTAAGTCATGAAATAAAAATTTTTACTCTCTAGTGAGCGTAAAATCGTGTTTTCTCACCTTTGTTCAAAGTGCGGAAAAGGCATATAAATGGATATATCACACCTTAAAACACCTTTAAATATTAATTAAAGTGAGTTTACGTTAAGTCATGAAATAAGAATTTTTACTCACTAGTGAGCGCAAAATCGTGTTTTCTCGACTTTGCTCAAAGTGCGGAAAAGTCACATAAATGGACATATCACACCTTAATGCACCTTTAATTATCAACAAAAGTGAGTTTACGTTAAGTCATGAAATACGAATTTTTACTCACTAGTGAGCGTAAAATCGTGTTTTCTCGATTTTGTTCAAAGTGCGGAAAAGGCATATAAATGGACGTATCACACCTTAATACACCTTTAAATAGCAATAAAAGTGAGTTTACGTAAAGTCATGAAAAAAGAATTTTTACTCTCTAGTGAGCGTAAAATCGTGTTTTGTCGACTTTGTTCAAAATGCGGAAAAGGCATATAAATGGACATATCACACCTTAATGCACCTTTAATTTCAATAAAACGGAGTTTACGTTAAGGCATGAAATACGAATTTTTACTCACTAGTGAGCGTAAAATCGTGTTTTCTCGATTTTGTTCAAAGTGCGCAAAAGGCATATAAATGGACATGTCACACCTTAATACACCTTTAAATAGCAATAAAAGTGAGTTTACGTTAAGTCATGAAATAAGAATTTTTACTCTCTAGTGAGCGTAAAATCGTGTTTTCTCGACTTTGTTCAAAGAGCGGAAAAGGCATATAAATGGACATATCACACCTCTATACACCTTTTATTAACAATAAAAGTGAGTTTACGTTAGTCATGAAATAAGAATTTTTACTCACTAGTCAGCGTTAAATCGTGTTTTCTCGACTTTATTCAAAGTGCGGAAAAGGCATATAAATGGACATATCACACCTCAATGCACCTTTAAATTTCAATAAAAGTGAGTTTACGTAAAGTCATGAAATGAGAATTTTTACTCTCTAGTGAGCGTAAAATCGTGTTTTCTCAACTTTGTTCAAAGTGCGGAAAAGGCATATAAATCGGACATATCACACCTTAATACACCTTTAAATATCAATAATAGTGAGTTTACGTTAGGTCATGAAATAAGAATTTTTACTAACTAGTGAGCGTAAAATCGTGTATTGTCGACTTTGTTCAAAGTGCGGAAAAGGCACATAAATGGACATATCACACCTTAATACACCTTTAATTATCAATAAAAGTGAGTTTACGTTAAGTCATGAAATACGAATTTTTTACTCCCTAGTGAGCGTAAAATCGTGTTGTCTCGACTTTGTTTAAAGTGCGGAAAAGGCATATAAATGGACGTATCACACCTTAATACACATTTAAATAGCAATAAAAGTGAGTTTACGTAAAGTCATGAAATAAGAATTTTTACTCTCTAGTGAGCGTAAAATCGTGTTTTGTCGACTTTGTTCAAAGTGCCGAAAAGGCATATAAATGAACATATCACACCTTAATACACCTTTAAATATAAATAAAAGTGAGTTTACGTTAAGCCATGAAATACGAATTTTTACTCACTAGTGAGCGTAAAATCGTGTTCTCTCGACTTTGTTTAAAGTGCGGAAAAGGCATATAAATGGAAGTATCACACCTTAATACACCTTTAAATAGCAATAAAAGTAAGTTTACGTAAAGTCATGAAATAAGAATTTTTACTCTCTAGTGAGCGTAAAATCGTGTTTTGTCGACTTTGTTCAAAGTGCCGAAAAGGCATATAAATGAACATATCACACCTTAATACACCTTTAAATAACAACAAAAGTGAGTTTACGTTAAGTCATTAAATAAGAATTTTTACTCACTAGCGAGCGTAAAATCGTGATTTCTCGACTTTGTTTAAAGTGCGGAAAAGAAATATAAATGGACGTATCACACCTTAATACACCTTTAAATAGCAATAAAAGTGAGTTTACGTAAAGTCATGAAAAAAGAATTTTTACTGTCTAGTGAGCGTAAAATCGTGTTTTGTCGACTTTGTTCAAAGTGCGGAAAAGGCATATAAATGAACATATCACACCTTAATGCACCTTTAATTCCAATTAAACTGAGTTTACGGTAAGTCATGAAATACGAATTTTTACTCACTTGTGAGCGTAAAATCGTGTTTTCTCGATTTTGTTCAAAGTGCGGAAAAGGCATATAAATGGACATATCACACCTTAATACACCTTAAATAGCAATAAAAGTGAGTTTACGTTAAGTCATGAAATAAGAATTTTTACTCACTAGTGAGCGTAAAATCGTGTTTTCTCGACTTTGTTCAAAGTGCGGAAAACGCATATACACCTTAATACACCTTTAAATAACAACAAAAGTGAGTTTACGTTAAGTCATTAAATAAGAATTTTTACTCACTGGCGAGCGTAAAATCGTGTTTTCTCGACTTTGTTCAAAGTTCGGAAAAGGCATATAAATGGACATATCACACTTTAATACACCTTAAATAGCAATAAAAGTGAGTTTACGTTAAGTCATGAAATATGAATTTTTACTCACTAGTGAGCGTAAAATCGTGTTTTCTCGACTTTGTTCAAAGTGCGGAAAACGCATATACACCTTAATACAGCTTTAAATAACAACAAAAGTGAGTTTACGTTAGTCATGAAATAAGAATTTTTACTCACTATTCAGCGTAAAATCGTGTTTTCTCGACTTTGTTCAAAGTGCGGAAAAGGCATATAAATGGACATATCACACCTCAATGCACCTTTAATTTCAATAAAAGGGAGTTTATGTTAAGTCATGAAATACGAATTTTTACTCACCAGTGAGCGTAAAATCATGTTTGCTCGATTTTGTTCAAAGTGCGCAAAAGGCATATAAATGGACATATCACACCTTAATACACCTTAAATTGCAATAAATGTGAGTATACGTTAAGTCATGAAATAAGAATTTTTACTCACTAGTGAGCGTAAAATCGTGTTTTCTCGATTTTGTTCAAAGTGCGCAAAAGGCATATAAATGGACATATCACACCTCAATGCACCTTTAATTTCAATAAAAGGGAGTTTATATTAAGTCATGAAATACGAATTTTTACTCACCAGTGAGCGTAAAATCGTGTTTTCTCGACTTTGTTCAAAGTGCGAAAAAGGCATATAAATGGACCTATCACACCTTAATACAACCTTTAAATAGCAATAAAAGTGAGTTTACGTAAAGTCATGAAATATAAATTTTTACTCACTAGTGAGCGTAAAATCGTGTTTTCTGGACTTTGTTCAAAGTGCGGAAAAGGCATATAAATGGACATATCACACCTCTATACACCTTTTATTAACAATAAAAGTGAGTTTACGTTAGTCATGAGATAAGAATTTTTACTCACTATTCAGCGTTAAATCGTGTTTTCTCGACTTTATTCAAAGTGCGGAAAAGGCATATAAATGGACATATCACACCTCAATGCACCTTTAAATTTCAATAAAAGTGAGTTTACGTAAAGTCATGAAATGAGAATTTTTACTCTCTAGTGAGCGTAAAATCGTGTTTTCTCACCTTTGTTCAAAGTGCGGAAAAGGCATATAAATGGATATATCACACCTTAATACACCTTTAAATATCAATTAAAGTGAGTTTACGTTAAGTCATGAAATAAGAATTTTTACTCACTAGTGAGCGCAAAATCGTGTTTTCTCGACTTTGCTCAAAGTGCGGAAAAGGCACATAAATAGACATATCACACCTTAATGCACCTTTAATTATCAATAAAAGTGAGTTTACGTTAAGTCATGAAATACGAATTTTTACTCACTAGTGAGCGTAAATTCGTGTTTTCTCGATTTTGTTCAAAGTGCGAAAAACGCATATAAATGGACATATCACACCTTAATGCACCTTTAATTATCAATAAAAGTGAGTTTACGTTAAGTCATGAAATACGAATTTTTACTCACTAGTGAGCGTAAAATCGTGTTTTCTCGACTTTGTTCAAAGTGCGGAAAAGGCATATAAATGGACGTATCACACCTTAATACACCTTTAAATAGCAATAAAAGTGAGTTTACGTAAAGTCATGAAATAAGAATTTTTACTCTCTAGTGAGCGTAAAATCGTGTTTTGTCGACTTTGTTCAAAGTGCGGAAAAGGCATATAAATGGACATATTACATCTTAATGCACCTTTAATTTCAATAAAAGTGAGTTTACGTTAAGTCATGAAATACGAATTTTTACTCACTAGTGAGCGTAAAATCGTGTTTTCTCGATTTTGTTCAAAGTGCGGAAAAGGCATATAAATGGACATATCACACCTCTATACACCTTTTATTATCAATAAAAGTGAGTTTACGTTAGTCATGAAATAAGAATTTCTACTCCCTAGTGAGCGTAAAATCGTGTTTTCTCGACTTTGTTCAAAGTGCGGAAAAGACATATAAATGGGCATATCACACCTCAATGCACCTTTAAATTTCAGTAAAAGTGAGTTTACGTTAAGTCATGAAATAAAAATTTTTACTCTCTAGTGAGCGTAAAATCGTGTTTTCTCACCTTTGTTCAAAGTGCGGAAAAGGCATATAAATGGATATATCACACCTTAAAACACCTTTAAATATTAATTAAAGTGAGTTTACGTTAAGTCATGAAATAAGAATTTTTACTCACTAGTGAGCGCAAAATCGTGTTTTCTCGACTTTGCTCAAAGTGCGGAAAAGTCACATAAATGGACATATCACACCTTAATGCACCTTTAATTTCAATAAAACGGAGTTTACGTTAAGGCATGAAATACGAATTTTTACTCACTAGTGAGCGTAAAATCGTGTTTTCTCGATTTTGTTCAAAGTGCGCAAAAGGCATATAAATGGACATGTCACACCTTAATACACCTTAAATTGCAATAAAAGTGAGTTTACGTTAAGTCATGAAATAAGAATTTTTACTCTCTAGTGAGCGTAAAATCGTGTTTTCTCGACTTTGTTCAAAGAGCGGAAAAGGCATATAAATGGACATATCACACCTCTATACACCTTTTATTAACAATAAAAGTGAGTTTACGTTAGTCATGGAATAAGAATTTTTACTCACTAGTCAGCGTTAAATCGTGTTTTCTCGACTTTATTCAAAGTGCGGAAAAGGCATATAAATGGACATATCACACCTCAATGCACCTTTAAATTTCAATAAAAGTGAGTTTACGTAAAGTCATGAAATGAGAATTTTTACTCTCTAGTGAGCGTAAAATCGTGTTTTCTCAACTTTGTTCAAAGTGCGGAAAAGGCATATAAATGGACATATCACACCTTAATACACCTTTAAATATCAATAATAGTGAGTTTACGTTAGGTCATTAAATAAGAATTTTTACTAACTAGTGAGCGTAAAATCGTGTATTGTCGACTTTGTTCAAAGTGCGGAAAAGGCACATAAATGGACATATCACACCTTAATACACCTTTAATTATCAATAAAAGTGAGTTTACGTTAAGTCATGAAATACGAATTTTTACTCACTAGTGAGCGTAAAATCGTGTTGTCTCGACTTTGTTTAAAGTGCGGAAAAGGCATATAAATGGACGTATCACACCTTAATACACATTTAAGTAGCAATAAAAGTGAGTTTACGTAAAGTCATGAAATAAGAATTTTTACTCTCTAGTGAGCGTAAAATCGTGTTTTGTCGACTTTGTTCAAAGTGCCGAAAAGGCATATAAATGAACATATCACACCTTAATACACCTTTAAATATAAATAAAAGTGAGTTTACGTTAAGTCATGAAATAAGAACTTTTACTCACTAGTGAGCGTAAAATCGTGTTTTCTCGACTTTGTTCAAAGTGCGGAAAACGCATATACACCTTAATACACCTTTAAATAACAACAAAAGTGAGTTTACGTTAAGTCATTAAATAAGAATTTTTACTCACTAGCGAGCGTAAAATCGTGTTTTCTCGACTTTGTTTAAAGTGGGAAAAGGCATATAAATGGACGTATCACACCTTAATACACCTTTAAATAGCAATAAAAGTGAGTTTACGTAAAGTCATGAAAAAAGAATTTTTACTGTCTAGTGAGCTTAAAATCGTGTTTTGTCGACTTTGTTCAAAGTGCGGAAAAGGCATATAAATGGACATATCACACCTTAATGCACCTTTAATTTCAATAAAACGGAGTTTACGTTAAGTCATGAAATACGAATTTTTACTCACTAGTGAGCGTAAAATCGTGTTTTCTCGATTTTGTTCAAAGTGCGCAAAAGGCATATAAATGGACATATCAAACCTGAATACACCTTAAATTGCAATAAAAGTGAGTTTACGTTAAGTCATGAAATAAGAATTTTTGCTCACTAGTGAGCGTAAAATCGTGTTTTCTCGACTTTGTTCAAAGTGCGAAAAAGGCATATAAATGGACCTATCACACCTTAATGCAACCTTTAAATAGCAATAAAAGTGAGTTTACGTAAAGTCATGAAATATAAATTTTTACTCACTAGTGAGCGTAAAATCGTGTTTTCTCGATTTTGTTCAAAGTGCGGAAAAGGCATATAAATGGACATATCACACCTCTATACACCTTTTATTAACAATAAAAGTGAGTTTACGTTAGTCATGAAATAAGAATTTTTACTCACTAGTCAGCGTAAAATCGTGTTTTCTCGACTTTATTCAAAGTGCGGAAAAGGCATATAAATGGACATATCACACCTCAATGCACCTTTAAATTTCAATAAAAGTGAGTTTACGTAAAGTCATGAAATGAGAATTTTTACTCTCTAGTGAGCGTAAAATCGTGTTTTCTCAACTTTGTTCAAAGTGCGGAAAAGGCATATAAATGGACATATCACACCTTAATACACCTTTAAATATCAATTATAGTGAGTTTACGTTAGGTCATGAAATAAGAATTTTTACTCACTAGTGAGCGTAAAATCGTGTTTTGTCGACTTTGTTCAAAGTGCGGAAAAGGCACATAAATGGACACATTACACCTTAATGCACCTTTAATTATCAATAAAAGTGAGTTTACGTTAAGTCATGAAATAAGAATTTTTACTCACTAGTGAGCGTAAAATCGTGTTCTCTCGACTTTGTTTAAAGTGCGGAAAAGGCATATAAATGGAAGTATCACACCTTAATACACCTTTAAATAGCAATAAAAGTAAGTTTACGTAAAGTCATGAAATAAGAATTTTTACTCTCTAGTGAGCGTAAAATCGTGTTTTGTCGACTTTGTTCAAAGTGCCGAAAAGGCATATAAATGAACATATAACACCTTAATACACCTTTAAATAACAACAAAAGTGAGTTTACGTTAAGTCATTAAATAAGAATTTTTACTCACTAGCGAGCGTAAAATCGTGATTTCTCGACTTTGTTTAAAGTGCGGAAAAGGCATATAAATGGACGTATCACACCTTAATACACCTTTAAATAGCAATAAAAGTGAGTTTACGTAAAGTCATGAAAAAAGAATTTTTACTTTCTAGTGAGCGTAAAATCGTGTTTTGTCGACTTTGTTCAAAGTGCGGAAAAGGCATATAAATGGACATATCACACCTTAATACACCTTAAATAGCAATAAAAGTGAGTTTACGTTAAGTCATGAAATAAGAATTTTTACTCACTAGTGAGCGTAAAATCGTGTTTTCTCGACTTTGTTCAAAGTGCGGAAAACGCATATACACCTTAATACACCTTTAAATAACAACAAAAGTGAGTTTACGTTAAGTCATTAAATAAGAATTTTTACTCACTGGCGAGCGTAAAATCGTGTTTTCTCGACTTTGTTCAAAGTGCGGAAAAGGCATATAAATGGACATATCACACTTTAATACACCTTAAATAGCAATAAATGTGAGTTTACGTTAAGTCATGAAATAAGAATTTTTACTCACTAGTGAGCGTAAAATCGTGTTTTCTCGACTTTGTTCAAAGTGCGGAAAACGCATATACACCTTAATACACCTTTAAATAACAACAAAAGTGAGTTTACGTTAGTCATGAAATAAGAATTTTTACTCACTATTCAGCGTAAAATCGTGTTTTCTCGACTTTGTTCAAAGTGCGGAAAAGGCATATAAATGGACATATTACATCTTAATGCACCTTTAATTACAATAAAAGTGAGTTTACGTTAAGTCATGAAATACGAATTTTTACTCTCTAGGGAGCGTAAAATCGTGTTTTCTCGACTTTGTTCAAAGTGCGGAAAAGGCATATAAATGGACATATCACACCTCAATGCACCTTTAATTTCAATAAAAGGGAGTTTATGTTAAGTCATGAAATACGAATTTTTACTCACCAGTGAGCGTAAAATCATGTTTGCTCGATTTTGTTCAAAGTGCGCAAAAGGCATATAAATGGACATATCACACCTTAATACACCTTAAATTGCAATAAAAGTGAGTATACGTTAAGTCATGAAATAAGAATTTTTACTCACTAGTGAGCGTAAAATCGTGTTTTCTCGATTTTGTTCAAAGTGCGCAAAAGGCATATAAATGGACATATCACACCTCAATGCACCTTTAATTTCAATAAAAGGGAGTTTATGTTAAGTCATGAAATACGAATTTTTACTCACCAGTGAGCGTAAAATCGTGTTTTCTCGACTTTGTTCAAAGTGCGAAAAAGGCTTATAAATGGACCTATCACACCTTAATACAACCTTTAAATAGCAATAAAAGTGAGTTTACGTAAAGTCATGAAATATAAATTTTTACTCACTAGTGAGCGTAAAATCGTGTTTTCTGGACTTTGTTCAAAGTGCGGAAAAGGCATATAAATGGACATATCACACCTCTATACACCTTTTATTAACAATAAAAGTGAGTTTACGTTAGTCATGAGATAAGAATTTTTACTCACTATTCAGCGTTAAATCGTATTTTCTCGACTTTATTCAAAGTGCGGAAAAGGCATATAAATGGACATATCACACCTCAATGCACCTTTAAATTTCAATAAAAGTGAGTTTACGTAAAGTCATGAAATGAGAATTTTTACTCTCTAGTGAGCGTAAAATCGTGTTTTCTCAACTTTGTTCAAAGTGCGGAAAAGGCATATAAATGGACATATCACACCTTAATACACCTTTAAATATCAATAATAGTGAGTTTACGTTAGGTCATGAAATAAGAATTTTTACTCACTAGTGAGCGTAAAATCGTGTATTGTCGACTTTGTTCAAAGTGCGGAAAAGGCACATAAATGGACATATCACACCTTAATGCACCTTTAATTATCAATAAAAGTGAGTTTACGTTAAGTCATGAAATACGAATTTTTACTCACTAGTGAGCGTAAAATCGTGTTGTCTCGACTTTGTTTAAAGTGCGGAAAAGGCATATAAATGGACGTATCACACCTTAATACACCTTTAAATAGCAATAAAAGTGAGTTTACGTAAAGTCATGAAATAAGAATTTTTACTCTCTAGTGAGCGTTAAATCGTGTTTTGTCGATTTTGTTCAAAGTGCCGAAAAGGCATATAAATGAACATATCTCACCTTAATACACCTTTAAATATAAATAAAAGTGAGTTTACGTTAAGTCATGAAATAAGAACTTTTACTCACTAGTGAGCGTAAAATCGTGTTTTCTCGACTTTGTTCAAAGTGCGGAAAACGCATATACACCTTAGTACACCTTTAAATAACAACAAAAGTGAGTTTACGTTAAGTCATTAAATAAGAATTTTTACTCTCTAGCGAGCGTAAAATCGTGATTTCTCGACTTTGTTTAAAGTGCGGAAAAGGCATATAAATGGACGTATCACACCTTAATACACCTTTAAATAGCAATAAAAGTGAGTTTACGTAAAGTCATGAAAAAAGGATTTTTACTGTCTAGTGAGCGTAAAATCGTGTTTTGTCGACTTTGTTCAAAGTGCGGAAAAGGCATATAAATGGACATATCACACCTTAATGCACCTTTAATTCCAATAAAACGGAGTTTACGGTAAGTCATGAAATACGAATTTTTACTCACTAGTGAGCGTAAAATCGTGTTTTCTCGATTTTGTTCAAAGTGCGGAAAAGGCATATAAATGGACATATCACACCTTAATACACCTTAAATAGCAATAAAAGTGAGTTTACGTTAAGTCATGAAATAAGAATTTTTACTCACTAGTGAGCATAAAATCGTGTTTTCTCGACTTTGTTCAAAGTGCGGAAAACGCATATACACCTTAATACACCTTTAAATAACAACAAAAGTGAGTTTACGTTAAGTCATTAAATAAGAATTTTTACTCACTGGCGAGCGTAAAATCGTGTTTTCTGGACTTTGTTCAAAGTGCGGAAAAGGCATATAAATGGACATATCACACTTTAATACACCTTAAATAGCAATAAAAGTGAGTTTACGTTAAGTCATGAAATAAGAATTTTTACTCACTAGTGAGCGTAAAATCGTGTTTTCTCGACTTTGTTCAAAGTGCGGAAAACGCATATACACCTTAATACACCTTTAAATAACAACAAAAGTTAGCTTACGTTAGTCATGAAATAAGAATTTTTACTCACTAGTCAGCGTAAAATCGTGTTTTCTCGACTTTATTCAAAGTGCGGAAAAGGCATATAAATGGACATATTACATCTTAATGCACCTTTAATTACAATAAAAGTGAGTTTACGTTAAGTCATGAAATACGAATTTTTACTCACTAGTGAGCGTAAAATCGTGTTTTCTCCATTTTGTTCAAAGTGCGGAAAAGGCATATAAATGGACATATCACACCTTAATACACCTTAAATTGCAATAAAAGTGAGTTTACGTTAAGTCATGAAATAAGAATTTTTACTCTCTAGGGAGCGTAAAATCGTGTTTTCTCGACTTTGTTCAAAGTGCGGAAAAGGCATATAAATGGACATATCACACCTCAATGCACCTTTAATTTCAATAAAAGGGAGTTTATGTCAAGTCATGAAATACGAATTTTTACTCACCAGTAGGCTTAAAATCATGTTTGCTCGATTTTGTTCAAAGTGCGCAAAAGGCATATAAATGGACATATCACACCTTAATACACCTTAAATTGCAATAAAAGTGAGTATACGTTAAGTCATGAAATAAGAATTTTTACTCACTAGTGAGCGTAAAATCGTGTTTTCTCGATTTTGTTCAAAGTGCGCAAAAGGCATATAAATGGACATATCACACCTCAATGCACCTTTAATTTCAATAAAAGGGAGTTTATGTTAAGTCATGAAATACGAATTTTTACTCACCAGTGAGCGTAAAATCGTGTTTTCTCGACTTTGATCAAAGTGCGAAAAAGGCATATAAATGGACCTATCACACCTTAATACAACCTTTAAATAGCAATAAAAGTGAGTTTACGTAAAGTCATGAAATATAAATTTTTACTCACTAGTGAGCGTAAAATCGTGTTTTCTGGACTTTGTTCAAAGTGCGGAAAAGGCATATAAATGGACATATCACACCTCTATACACCTTTTATTAACAATAAAAGTGAGCTTACGTTAGTCATGAGATAAGAATTTTTACTCTCTAGTGAGCGTAAAATCGTGTTTTCTCAACTTTGTTCAAAGTGCGGAAAAGGCATATAAATGGACATATCACACCTTAATACACCTTTAAATATCAATAATAGTGAGTTTACGTTAGGTCATGAAATAGAATTTTTACTCACTAGTGAGCGTAAAATCGTGTATTGTCGACTTTGTTCAAAGTGCGGAAAAGGCACATAAATGGACATATCACACCTTAATGCACCTTTAATTATCAATAAAAGTGAGTTTACGTTAAGTCATGAAATACGAATTTTTACTCACTAGTGAGCGTAAAATCGTGTTCTCTCGACTTTGTTTAAAGTGCGGAAAAGGCATATAAATGGACGTATCACACCTTAATACACCTTTAAATAGCAATTAAAGTGAGTTTACGTAAAGTCATGAAATAAGAATTTTTACTCTCTAGTGAGCGTAAAATCGTGTTTTGTCGATTTTGTTCAAAGTGCCGAAAAGGCATATAAATGAACATATCACACCTTAATACACCTTTAAATATAAATAAAAGTGAGTTTACGTTAAGTCATGAAATAAGAACTTTTACTCAATAGTGAGCGTAAAATCGTGTTTTCTCGACTTTGTTCAAAGTGCGGAAAACGCATATACACCTTAATACACCTTTAAATAACAACAAAAGTGAGTTTACGTTAAGTCATTAAATAAGAATTTTTACTCACTAGCGAGCGTAAAATCGTGTTTTCTCGACTTTGTTTAAAGTGCGGAAAAGGCATATAAATGGACGTATCACACCTTAATACACCTTTAAATAGCAATAAAAGTGAGTTTTCGTAAAGTCATGAAAAAAGAATTTTTACTGTCTAGTGAGCGTAAAATCGTGTTTTCTCGACTTTGTTCAAAGTGCGAAAATGGCTTATAAATGGACCTATCACACCTTAATACAACCTTTAAATAGCAATAAAAGTGAGTTTACGTAAAGTCATGAAATATAAATTTTTACTCACTAGTGAGCGTAAAATCGTGTTTTCTGGACTTTGTTCAAAGTGCGGAAAAGCATATAAATGGACATATCACACCTCTATACACCTTTTATTAACAATAAAAGTGAGTTTACGTTAGTCATGAGATAAGAATTTTTACTCACTATTCAGCGTTAAATCGTGTTTTCTCGACTTTATTCAAAGTGCGGAAAAGGCATATAAATGGACATATCACACCTCAATGCACCTTTAAATTTCAATAAAAGTGAGTTTACGTAAAGTCATGAAATGAGAATTTTTACTCTCTAGTGAGCGTAAAATCGTGTTTTCTCAACTTTGTTCAAAGTGCGGAAAAGGCATATAAATGGACATATCACACCTTAATACACCTTTAAATATCAATATTAGTGAGTTTACGTTAGGTCATGAAATAAGAATTTTTACTCACTAGTGAGCGTAAAATCGTGTTCTCTCGACTTTGTTTAAAGTGCGGAAAAGGCATATAAATGGACGTATCACACCTTAATACACCTTTAAATATAAATAAAAGTGAGTTTACGTAAAGTCATGAAATAAGAATTTTTACTCTCTAGTGAGCGTAAAATCGTGTTTTGTCGATTTTGTTCAAAGTGCCGAAAAGGCATATAAATGAACATGTCACACCTTAATACACCTTTAAATATAAATAAAAGTGAGTTTACGTTAAGTCATGAAATAAGAACTTTTACTCACTAGTGAGCGTAAAATCGTGTTTTCTCGACTTTGTTCAAAGTGCGGAAAATGCATATACACCTTAATACACCTTTAAATAACAACAAAAGTGAGTTTACGTTAAGTCATTAAATAAGAATTTTTACACACTGGCGAGCGTAAAATCGTGTTTTCTCGACTTTGTTCAAAGTGCGGAAAAGGCATATAAATGGACATATCACACTTTAATACACCTTAAATAGCAATAAAAGTGAGTTTACGTTAAGTCATGAAATAAGAATTTTTACTCACTAGTGAGCGTAAAATCGTGTTTTCTCGACTTTGTTCAAAGTGCGGAAAACGCATATACACCTTAATACACCTTTAAATAACAACAAAAGTGAGCTTACGTTAGTCATGAAATAAGAATTTTTACTCACTAGTCAGCGTAAAATCGTGTTTTCTCGACTTTGTTCAAAGTGCGGAAAAGGCATATAAATGGACATATTACATCTTAATGCACCTTTAATTACAATAAAACTGAGTTTACGTTAAGTCATGAAATACGAATTTTTACTCACTAGTGAGCGTAAAATCGTGTTTTCTCCATTTTGTTCAAAGTGCGGAAAAGGCATATAAATGGACATATCACACCTTATTACACCTTAAATTGCAATAAAAGTGAGTTTACGTTAAGTCATGAAATAAGAATTTTTACTCTCTAGGGAGCGTAAAATCGTGTTTTCTCGACTTTGTTCAAAGTGCGGAAAAGGCATATAAATGGACATATCACACCTCAATGCACCTTTAATTTCAATAAAAGGGAGTTTATGTTAAGTCATGAAATACGAATTTTTACTCACCAGTGAGCGTAAAATCGTGTTTTCTCGACTTTGATCAAAGTGCGAAAAAGGCATATAAATGGACCTATCACACCTTAATACAACCTTTAAATAGCAATAAAAGTGAGTTTACGTAAAGTCATGAAATATAAATTTTTACTCACTAGTGAGCGTAAAATCGTGTTTTCTGGACTTTGTTCAAAGTGCGGAAAAGGCATATAAATGGACATATCACACCACTATACACGTTTTATTAACAATAAAAGTGAGTTTACGTTAGTCATGAGATAAGAATTTTTACTCTCTAGTGAGCGTAAAATCGTGTTTTCTCAACTTTGTTCAAAGTGCGGAAAAGGCATATAAATGGACATATCACACCTTAATACACCTTTAAATATCAACAATAGTGAGTTTACGTTAGGTCATGAAATAAGAATTTTTACTCACTAGTGAGCGTAAAATCGTGTATTGTCGACTTTGTTCAAAGTGCGGAAAAGGCACATAAATGGACATATCACACCTTAATGCACCTTTAATTATCAATAAAAGTGAGTTTACGTTAAGTCATGAAATACGAATTTTTACTCACTAGTGAGCGTAAAATCGTGTTCTCTCGACTTTGTTTAAAGTGCGGAAAAGGCATATAAATGGACGTATCACACCTTAATACACCTTTAAATAGCAATTAAAGTGAGTTTACGTAAAGTCATGAAATAAGAATTTTTACTCTCTAGTGAGCGTAAAATCGTGTTTTCTCGACTTTGTTCAAAGTGCGGAAAACGCATATACACCTTAATACACCTTTAAATAACAACAAAAGTGAGTTTACGTTAAGTCATTAAATAAGAATTTTTACTCACTAGCGAGCGTAAAATCGTGATTTCTCGACTTTGTTTAAAGTGCGGAAAAGGCATATAAATGGACGTATCACACCTTAATACACCTTTAAATAGCAATAAAAGTGAGTTTTCGTAAAGTCATGAAAAAAGAATTTTTACTGTCTAGTGAGTGTAAAATCGTGTTTTGTCGACTTTGTTCAAAGTGCGGAAAAGGCATATAAATGGACATATCACACCTTAATGCACCTTTAATTTCAATAAAACGGAGTTTACGTTAAGTCATGAAATACGAATTTTTACTCACTAGTGAGCGTAAAATCGTGTTTTCTCGATTTTGTTCAAAGTGCGCAAAAGGCATATAAATGGACATATCACACCTTAATACACCTTAAATTGCCATAAAAGTGAGTTTACGTTAAGTCATGAAATAAGAATTTTTGCTCACTAGTGAGCGTAAAATCGTGTTTTCTCGACTTTGTTCAAAGTGCGAAAAAGGCATATAAATGGACATATCATACCTTAATACACCTTTAAATATCAATAATAGTGAGTTTACGTTAGGTCATGAAATAAGAATTTTTACTCACTAGTGAGCTTAAAATCGTGTATTGTCGACTTTGTTCAAAGTGCGGAAAAGGCACATAAATGGACATATCACACCTTAATGCACCTTTAATTATCAATAAAAGTGAGTTTACGTTAAGTCATGAAATACGAATTTTTACTCACTAGTGAGCGTAAAATCGTGTTCTCTCGACTTTGTTTAAAGTGCGGAAAAGGCATATAAATGGACGTATCACACCTTAATACACCTTTAAATAGCAATAAAAGTGAGTTTACGTAAAGTCATGAAATAAGAATTTTTACTCTCTAGTGAGCGTAAAATCGTGTTTTGTCGATTTTGTTCAAAGTGCCGAAAAGGCATATAAATGAACATATCACACCTAAATACACCTTTAAATATAAATAAAAGTGAGTTTACGTTAAGTCATGAAATTTGAACTTTTACTCACTAGTGAGCGTAAAATCGTGTTTTCTCGACTTTGTTCAAAGTGCGGAAAACGCATATACACCTTAATACACCTTTAAATAACAACAAAAGTGAGTTTACTTTAAGTCATTAAATAAGAATTTTTACTCACTAGCGAGCGTAAAATCGTGTTTTCTCGACTTTGTTTAAAGTGCGGAAAAGGCATATAAATGGACGTATCACACCTTAATACACCTTTAAATAGCAATAAAAGTGAGTTTTCGTAAAGTCATGAAAAAAGAATTTTTACTGTCTAGTGAGCGTAAAATCTTGTTTTCTCGACTTTGTTCAAAGTGCGGAAAAGGCATATAAATGGACATATCACACCTTAATGCACCTTAAATTTCAATAAAACGGAGTATACGTTAAGTCATGAAATACGAATTTTTACTCACTAGTGAGCGTAAAATCGTGTTTTCTCGACTTTGTTCAAAGTGCGGAAAAGGCATATAAATGGACATATCACACCTCTATACACCTTTTATTAACAATAAAAGTGAGTTTACGTTAGTCATGAAATAAGAATTTTTACTCACTAGTGAGCGTAAAATCGTGTTTTCTCGACTTTATTCAAAGTGCGGAAAAGGCATATAAATGGACATATCACACCTCAATGCACCTTTAAATTTCAATAAAGGTGAGTTTACGCAAAGTCATGAAATGAGAATTTTTACTCTCTAGTGAGCGTAAAATCGTGTTTTCTCAACTTTGTTCAAAGTGCGGAAAAGGCATATAAATGGACATATCACACCTTAATACACCTTTAAATATCAATAATAGTGAGTTTACGTTAGGTCATGAAATAAGAATATTTACTCACTAGTGAGCGTAAAATCGTGTTTTGTCGACTTTGTTCAAAGTGCGGAAAAGGCACTTAAATGGACATATCACACCTTAATGCACCTTTAATTATCAATAAAAGTCAGTTTACGTTAAGTCATGAAATACGAATTTTTACTCACTAGTGAGCGTAAAATCGTGTTCTCTCGACTTTGTTTAAAGTGCGGAAAAGGCATATAAATGGACGTATCACACCTTAATACACCTTTAAATGGCAATAAAAGTGAGTTTACATAAAGTCATGAAATAAGAATTTTTACTCTCTAGTGAGCGTAAAATCGTGTTTTGTCGACTTTGTTCAAAGTGCGGAAAAGGCATATAAATGGACATATTACATCTTAATGCACCTTTAATTTCAATAAAAGTGAGTTTACTTTAAGTCATGAAATACGAATATTTACTCACTAGTGAGCGTAAAATCGTGTATTGTCGACTTTGTTCAAAGTGCGGAAAAGGCACATAAATGGACATATCACACCTTAATGCACCTTTAATTATCAATAAAAGTGAGTTTACGTTAAGTCATGAAATACGAATTTTTACTCACTAGTGAGCGTAAAATCGTGTTCTCTCGACTTTGTTTAAAGTGCCGAAAAGGCATATAAATGAACATATCACACCTAAATACACCTTTAAATATAAATAAAAGTGAGTTTACGTTAAGTCATGAAATTTGAACTTTTACTCACTAGTGAGCGTAAAATCGTGTTTTCTCGACTTTGTTCAAAGTGCGGAAAACGCATATACACCTTAATACACCTTTAAATAACAACAAAAGTGAGTTTACTTTAAGTCATTAAATAAGAATTTTTACTCACTAGCGAGCGTAAAATCGTGTTTTCTCGACTTTGTTTAAAGTGCGGAAAAGGCATATAAATGGACGTATCACACCTTAATACACCTTTAAATAGCAATAAAAGTGAGTTTTCGTAAAGTCATGAAAAAAGAATTTTTACTGTCTAGTGAGTGTAAAATCGTGTTTTGTCGACTTTGTTCAAAGTGCGGAAAAGGCATATAAATGGACATATCACACCTTAATGCACCTTTAATTTCAATAAAACGGAGTTTACGTTAAGTCATGAAATACGAATTTTTACTCACTAGTGAGCGTAAAATCGTGTTTTCTCGATTTTGTTCAAAGTGCGCAAAAGGCATATAAATGGACATATCACACCTTAATACACCTTAAATTGCAATAAAAGTGAGTTTACGTTAAGTCATGAAATAAGAATTTTTGCTCACTAGTGAGCGTAAAATCGTGTTTTCTCGACTTTGTTCAAAGTGCGAAAAAGGCATATAAATGGACATATCATACCTTAATACACCTTTAAATATCAATAATAGTGAGTTTACGTTAGGTCATGAAATAAGAATTTTTACTCACTAGTGAGCTTAAAATCGTGTATTGTCGACTTTGTTCAAAGTGCGGAAAAGGCACATAAATGGACATATCACACCTTAATGCACCTTTAATTATCAATAAAAGTGAGTTTACGTTAAGTCATGAAATATGAATTTTTACTCACTAGTGAGCGTAAAATCGTGTTCTCTCGACTTTGTTTAAAGTGCGGAAAAGGCATATAAATGGACGTATCACACCTTAATACACCTTTAAATAGCAATAAAAGTGAGTTTACGTAAAGTCATGAAATAAGAATTTTTACTCTCTAGTGAGCGTAAAATCGTGTTTTGTCGATTTTGTTCAAACTGCCGAAAAGGCATATAAATGAACATATCACACCTAAATACACCTTTAAATATAAATAAAAGTGAGTTTACGTTAAGTCATGAAATTTGAACTTTTACTCACTAGTGAGCGTAAAATCGTGTTTTCTCGACTTTGTTCAAAGTGCGGAAAACGCATATACACCTTAATACACCTTTAAATAACAACAAAAGTGAGTTTACTTTAAGTCATTAAATAAGAATTTTTACTCACTAGCGAGCGTAAAATCGTGTTTTCTCGACTTTGTTTAAAGTGCGGAAAAGGCATATAAATGGACGTATCACACCTTAATACACCTTTAAATAGCAATAAAAGTGAGTTTTCGTAAAGTCATGAAAAAAGAATTTTTACTGTCTAGTGAGCGTAAAATCTTGTTTTCTCGACTATGTTCAAAGTGCGGAAAAGGCATATAAATGGACATATCACACCTTAATGCACCTTAAATTTCAATAAAACGGAGTATACGTTAAGTCATGAAATACGAATTTTTACTCACTAGTGAGCGTAAAATCGTGTTTTCTCGACTTTGTTCAAAGTGCGGAAAAGGCATATAAATGGACATATCACACCTCTATACACCTTTTATTAACAATAAAAGTGAGTTTACGTTAGTCATGAAATAAGAATTTTTACTCACTAGTGAGCGTAAAATCGTGTTTTCTCGACTTTATTCAAAGTGCGGAAAAGGCATATAAATGGACATATCACACCTCAATGCACCTTTAAATTTCAATAAAGGTGAGTTTACGTAAAGTCATGAAATGAGAATTTTTACTCTCTAGTGAGCGTAAAATCGTGTTTTCTCAACTTTGTTCAAAGTGCGGAAAAGGCATATAAATGGACATATCACACCTTAATACATCTTTAAATATCAATAATAGTGAGTTTACGTTAGGTCATGAAATAAGAATATTTACTCACTAGTGAGCGTAAAATCGTGTTTTGTCGACTTTGTTCAAAGTGCGGAAAAGGCACTTAAATGGACATATCACACCTTAATGCACCTTTAATTATCAATAAAAGTGAGTTTGCGTTAAGTCATTAAATACGAATTTTTACTCACTAGTGAGCGTAAAATCGTGTTCTCTCGACTTTGTTCAAAGTGCGGAAAAGGCATATAAATGGACGTATCACACCTTAATACACCTTTAAATGGCTATAAAAGTGAGTTTACATAAAGTCATGAAATAAGAATTTTTACTCTCTAGTGAGCGTAAAATCGTGTTTTGTCGACTTTGTTCAAAGTGCGGAAAAGGCATATAAATGGACATATTACATCTTAATGCACCTTTAATTTCAATAAAAGTGAGTTTACTTTAGGTCATGAAATACGAATATTTACTCACTAGTGAGCGTAAAATCGTGTTTTCTCGATTTTGTTCAAAGTGCGGAAAAGGCATATAAATGGACATATCACACCTCTATACACCTTTTATTAGCAATAAAAGTGAGTTTACGTTAAGTCATGAAATAAGAATTTTTACTCACTAGTGAGCGTAAAATCGTGTTTTCTCGACTTTGTTCAAAGTGCGGAAAAGGCATATAAATGGACATATCACACCTCTATACACCTTTTATTATCAATAAAAGTGAGTTTACGTTAGTCATGAAATAAGAATTTCTACTCCCTAGTGAGCGTAAAATCGTGTTTTCTCGACTTTGTTCAAAGTGCGGAAAAGACATATAAATGGGCATATCACACCTTAATGCACCTTTAAATTTCAGTAAAAGTGAGTTTACGTTAAGTCATGAAATAAAAATTTTTACTCTCTAGTGAGCGTAAAATCGTGTTTTCTCACCTTTGTTCAAAGTGCGGAAAAGGCATATAAATGGATATATCACACCTTAATACACCTTTAAATATCAATTAAAGTGAGTTTACGTTAAGTCATGAAATAAGAATTTTTACTCACTAGTAAGCGCAAAATCGTGTTTTCTCGACTTTGCTCAAAGTGCGGAAAAGTCACATAAATGGACATATCACACCTTAATGCACCTTTAATTATCAACAAAAGTGAGTTTACGTTAAGTCATGAAATACGAATTTTTACTCACTAGTGAGCGTAAAATCGTGTTTTCTCGACTTTGTTTAAAGTGCGGAAAAGGCATATAAATGGACGTATCACACCTTAATACACCTTTAAATAGCAATAAAAGTGAGTTTACGTAAAGTCATGAAAAAAGAATTTTTACTCTCTAGTGAGCTTAAAATCGTGTTTTGTCGACTTTGTTCAAAGTGCGGAAAAGGCATATAAATGGACATATCACACCTTAATGACCTTTAATTTCAATAAAACGGAGTTTACGTTAAGGCATGAAATACGAATTTTTACTCACTAGTGAGCGTAAAATCGTGTTTTCTCGATTTTGTTCAAAGTGCGCAAAAGGCATATAAATGGACATGTCACACCTTAATACACCTTAAATTGCAATAAAAGTGAGTTTACGTTAAGTCATGAAATAAGAATTTTTACTCTCTAGTGAGCGTAAAATCGTGTTTTCTCGACTTTGTTCAAAGTGCGGAAAAGGCATATAAATGGACCTATCACACCTTAATACAACCTTTAAATAGCAATAAAAGTGAGTTTACGTAAAGTCATGAAATATAAATTTTTACTCACTAGTGAGCGTAAAATCGTGTTTTCTCGACTTTGTTCAAAGTGCGGAAAAGGCATATAAATGGACATAACACACCTCTATACACCTTTTATTAACAATAAAGGTGAGTTTACGTTAGTCATGAAATAAGAATTTTTACTCACTAGTCAGCGTTAAATCGTGTTTTCTCGACTTTATTCAAAGTGCGGAAAAGGCATATAAATGGACATATCACACCTCAATGCACCTTTAAATTTCAATAAAAGTGAGTTTACGTAAAGTCATGAAATGAGAATTTTTACTCACTAGTGAGCGTAAAATCGTCTTTTCTCAACTTTGTTCAAAGGGCGGAAAAGGCATATAAATGTACATATCACACCTTAATACACCTTTAAATATCAATAATAGTGAGTTTACGTTAGGTCATGAAATAAGAATTTTTACTCACTAGTGAGCGTAAAATCGTGTATTGTCGACTTTGTTCAAAGTGCGGAAAAGGCACATAAATGGACATATCACACCTTAATGCACCTTTAATTATCAATAAAAGTGAGTTTACGTTAAGTCATGAAATACGAATTTTTACTCACTAGTGAGCGTAAAATCGTGTTCTCTCGACTTTGTTTAAAGTGCGGAAAAGGCATATAAATGGACGTATCACACCTTAATACACCTTTAAATAGCAATAAAAGTGAGTTTACGTAAAGTCATGAAATATGAATTTTTACTCTCTAGTGAGCGTAAAATCGTGTTTTGTCGACTTTGTTCAAAGTGCCGAAAAGGCATATAAATGAACATATCACACCTTAATACACCTTTAAATTTAAATAAAAGTGAGTTTACGTTAAGTCATGAAATAAGAACTTTTACTCACTAGTGAGCGTAAAATCGTGTTTTCTCGACTTTTTTCAAAGCGCGGAAAACGCATATACACCTTAATACACCTTTAAATAACAACAGAAGTGAGTTTACGTTAAGTCATGAAATAAGAATTTTTACTCACTAGCGAGCGTAAAATCGTGTTTTCTCGACTTTGTTTAAAGTGGGAAAAGGCATATAAATGGACGTATCACACCTTAATACACCTTTAAATAGCAATAAAAGTGAGTTTACGTAAAGTCATGAAAAAAGAATTTTTACTGTCTAGTGAGCGTAAAATCGTGTTTTGTCGACTTTGTTCAAAGTGCGGAAAAGGCATATAAATGGACATATCACACCTTAATGCACCTTTAATTTCAATAAAACGGAGTTTACGTTAAGTCATGAAATACGAATTTTTACTCACTAGTGGGCGTAAAATCGTGTTTTCTCGATTTTGTTCAAAGTGCGCAAAAGGCATATAAATGGACATATCAAACCTTAATACACCTTAAATTGCAATAAAAGTGAGTTTACCTTAAGTCATGAAATAAGAATTTTTACTCACTAGTGAGCGTAAAATCGTGTTTTCTCGACTTTGTTCAAAGTGCGGAAAACGCATATACACCTTAATACACCTTTAAATAACAACAAAAGTGAGTTTACGTTAAGTCATTAAATAAGAATTTTTACTCACTGGCGAGCGTAAAATCGTGTTTTCTCGACTTTGTTCAAGTGCGGAAAAGGCATATAAATGGACATATCACACCTCTATACACCTTTTATTATCAATAAAAGTGAGTTTACGTCAGTCATGAAATAAGAATTTTTACTCACTAGTCAGCGTAAAATCGTGTTTTCTCGACTTTGTTCAAAGTGCGGAAAAGGCATATAAATGGACATATTACATCTTAATGCACCGTTAATTACAATAAAAGTGAGTTTACGTTAAGTCATGAAATACGAATTTTTACTCACTAGTGAGAGTAAAATCGTGTTTTCTCGATTTTGTTCAAAGTGCGGAAAAGGCATATAAATGGACATATCACACCTCTATACACCTTTTATTAGCAATAAAAGTGAGTTTACGTTAAGGCATGAAATAAGAATTTTTACTCACTAGTGAGCGTAAAATCGTGTTTTCTCGACTTTGTTCAAAGTGCGGAAAAGGCATATAAATGGACATATCACACCTCTATACACCTTTTATTATCAATAAAAGTGAGTTTACGTTAGTCATGAAATAAGAATTTTTACTCACTAGTGAGCGTAAAATCGTGTTTTCTCGACTTTGTTCAAAGTGCGGAAAAGACATATAAATGGGCATATCACACCTTAATGTACCTTTAAATTTCAATAAAAGTGAGTTTACGTTACGTCATGAAATAAGAATTTTTACTCACTAGTGAGCGTAAAATCGTGTTTTCTCGACTTTGCTCAAAGTGCGGAAAAGGCACATAAATGGACATATCACACCTTAATGCACCTTTAATGATCAATAAAAGTGAGTTTACGTTAAGTCATGAAATACGAATTTTTACTCACTAGTGAGCGTAAAATCGTGTTTTCTCGATTTTGTTCAAAGTGCGAAAAACGCATATAAATGGACATATCACACCTTAATGCACCTTTAATTATCAATAAAAGTGAGTTTACGTTAAGTCATGAAATACGAATTTTTACTCACTAGTGAGCGTAAAATCGTGTTTTCTCGACTTTGTTCAAAGTGCGGAAAAGGCATATAAATGGACGTATCACACCTTAATACACCTTTAAATAGCAATAAAAGTGAGTTTACGTAAAGTCATGAAATAAGAATTTTTACTCTCTAGTGAGCGTAAAATCATGTTTTATCGACTTTGTTCAAAGTGTGGAAAAGGCATATAAATGGACATATTACACCTTAATGCACCTTTAATTTCAATAAAAGTGAGTTTACGTTAAGTCAGGAAATACGAATTTTTACTCACTAGTGAGCGTAAAATTGTGTTTTCTCGATTTTGTTCAAAGTGCGCAAATGGCATATAAATGGACATATCACACCGTAATACACCTTAAATTGCAATAAAAGTGAGGTTACGTTAAGTCATGAAATAAGAATTTTTACTCTCTAGTGAGCGTAAAATCGTGTTTTCTCGACTTTGTTCAAAGTGCGGAAAAGGCATGTAAATGGACATATCACACCTCAATGCACCTTTAATTTCAATAAAAGGGAGTTTATGTTAAGTCATGAAATACGAATTTTTACTCACCAGTAGGCGTAAAATCATGTTTTCTCGATTTTGTTCAAAGTCCGCAAAAGGCATATAAATGGACATATCACATCTTAATACACCTTAAATTGCAATAAAAGTGAGTATACGTTAAGTCATGAAATATGAATTTTTAGTCACTAGTGAGCGTAAAATCGTGTTTTCTCGAATTTGTTCAAAGTGCGGAAAAGGCATATAAATGGACATATCACACCTCTATACACCTTTTATTATCAATAAAAGTGAGTTTACGTTAGTCATGAAATAAGAATTTCTACTCCCTAGTGAGCGTAAAATCGTGTTTTCTCGACTTTGTTCAAAGTGCGGAAAAGACATATAAATGGGCATATCACACCTTAATGCACCTTCAAATTTCAGTAAAAGTGAGTTTACGTTAAGTCATGAAATAAAAATTTTTACTCTCTAGTGAGCGTAAAATCGTGTTTTCTCACCTTTGTTCAAAGTGCGGAAAAGGCATATAAATGGATATATCACACCTTAATACACCTTTAAATATCAATTAAAGTGAGTTTACGTTAAGTCATGAAATAAGAATTTTTACTCACTAGTGAGCGCAAAATCGTGTTTTCTCGACTTTGCTCGAAGTGCGGAAAAGGCACATAAATAGACATATCACACCTTAATGCACCTTTAATTATCAATAAAAGTGAGTTTACGTTAAGTCATGAAAAACGAATTTTTACTCACTAGTGAGCGTAAAATCGTGTTTTCTCGATTTTGTTCAATGTGCGAAAAACGCATATAAATGGACATATCACACCTTAATGCACCTTTAATTATCAATAAAAGTGAGTTTACGTTAAGTCATGAAATACGAATTTTTACTCACTAGTGAGCGTTAAATCGTGTTTTCTCGACTTTGTTCAAAGTGCGGAAAAGGCATATAAATGGACGTATCACACCTTAATACACCTTTAAATAGCAATAAAAGTGAGTTTACGTAAAGTCATGAAATAAGAATTCTTACTCTCTAGTGAGCGTAAAATCGTGTTTTGTCGACTTTGTTCAAGGTGCGGAAAAGGCATATAAATGGACATATTACATCTTAATGCACCTTTAATTTCAATAAAAGTGAGTTTACGTTAAGTCATGAAATACGAATTTTTACTCACTAGTGAGCGTAAAATCGTGTTTTCTCGATTTTGTTCAAAGTGCGGAAAAGGCATATAAATGGACATATCACACCTCTATACACCTTTTATTAGCAATTAAAGTGAGTTTACGTTAAGTCATGAAATAAGAATTTTTACTCACTAGTGAGCGTAAAATCTTGTTTTCTCGACTTTGTTCAAAGTGCGGAAAAGGCATATAAATGGACATATCACACCTCTATACACCTTTTATTATCAATAAAAGTGAGTTTACGTTAGTCATGAAATAAGAATTTCTACTCCCTAGTGAGCGTAAAATCGTGTTTTCTCGACTTTGTTCAAAGTGCGGAAAAGACATATAAATGGGCATATCACACCTTAATGCACCTTTAAATTTCAGTAAAAGTGAGTTTACGTTAAGTCATGAAATAAAAATCTTTACTCTCTAGTGAGCGTAAAATCGTGTTTTCTCACCTTTGTTCAAAGTGCGGAAAAGGCATATAAATGGATATATCACACCTTAATACACCTTTAAATATCAATTAAAGTGAGTTTACGTCAAGTCATGAAATAAGAATTTTTACTCACTAGTAAGCGCAAAATCGTGTTTTCTCGACTTTGCTCAAAGTGCGGAAAAGTCACATAAATGGACATATCACACCTTAATGCACCTTTAATTATCAACAAAAGTGAGTTTACGTTAAGTCATGAAATACGAATTTTTACTCACTAGTGAGCGTAAAATCGTGTTTTCTCGACTTTGTTTAAAGTGCGGAAAAGGCATATAAATGGACGTATCACACCTTAATACACCTTTAAATAGCAATAAAAGTGAGTTTACGTAAAGTCATGAAAAAAGAATTTTTACTCTCTAGTGAGCGTAAAATCGTGTTTTGTCGACTTTGTTCAAAGTGCGGAAAAGGCATATAAATGGACATATCACACCTTAATGACCTTTAATTTCAATAAAACGGAGTTTACGTTAAGGCATGAAATACGAATTTTTACTCACTAGTGAGCGTAAAATCGT
Source organism: Deroplatys truncata (assembly GCA_030765065.1). Lineage (NCBI taxonomy): Eukaryota > Metazoa > Arthropoda > Insecta > Mantodea > Mantidae > Deroplatys > Deroplatys truncata. The sequence continues at coordinate 28,087 of JAUKNL010000400.1, read as the reverse complement.
GTTTTCTCGATTTTGTTCAAAGTGCGCAAAAGGCATATAAATGGACATGTCACACCTTAATACACCTTAAATTGCAATAAAAGTGAGTTTACGTTAAGTCATGAAATAAGAATTTTTACTCTCTAGTGAGCGTAAAATCGTGTTTTCTCGACTTTGTTCAAAGTGCGGAAAAGGCATATAAATGGACCTATCACACCTTAATACAACCTTTAAATAGCAATAAAAGTGAGTTTACGTAAAGTCATGAAATATAAATTTTTACTCACTAGTGAGCGTAAAATCGTGTTTTCTCGACTTTGTTCAAAGTGCGGAAAAGGCATATAAATGGACATATCACACCTCTATACACCTTTTATTAACAATAAAGGTGAGTTTACGTTAGTCATGAAATAAGAATTTTTACTCACTAGTCAGCGTTAAATCGTGTTTTCTCGACTTTATTCAAATTGCGGAAAAGGCATATAAATGGACATATCACACCTCAATGCACCTTTAAATTTCAATAAAAGTGAGTTTACGTAAAGTCATGAAATGAGAATTTTTACTCTCTAGTTAGCGTAAAATCGTCTTTTCTCAACTTTGTTCAAAGAGCGGAAAAGGCATATAAATGTACATATCACACCTTAATACACCTTTAAATATCAATAATAGTGAGTTTACGTTAGGTCATGAAATAAGAATTTTTACTCACTAGTGAGCGTAAAATCTTGTATTGTCGACTTTGTTCAAAGTGCAGAAAAGGCACATAAATGGACATATCACACCTTAATGCACCTTTAATTATCAATAAAAGTGAGTTTACGTTAAGTCATGAAATACGAATTTTTACTCACTAGTGAGCGTAAAATCGTGTTCTCTCGACTTTGTTTAAAGTGCGGAAAAGGCATATAAATGGACGTATCACACCTTAATACACCTTTAAATAGCAATAAAAGTGAGTTTACGTAAAGTCATGAAATAAGAACTTTTACTCACTAGTGAGCGTAAAATCGTGTTTTCTCGACTTTGTTCAAAGCGCGGAAAACGCATATACACCTTAATACACCTTTAAATAGCAATAAAAGTGAGTTTACGTTAAGTCATGAAATAAGAATTTTTACTCACTAGTGAGCGTAAAATCGTGTTTTGTCGATTTTGTTCAAAGTGGGAAAAGGCATATAAATGGACGTATCACACCTTAATACACCTTTAAATAGCAATAAAAGTGAGTTTACGTAAAGTCATGAAAAAAGAATTTTTACTGTCTAGTGAGCGTAAAATCGTGTTTTGTCGACTTTGTTCAAAGTGCGGAAAAGGCATATAAATGGACATATCACACCTTAATGCACCTTTAATTTCAATAAAACGGAGTTTACGTTAAGTCATGAAATACGAATTTTTACTCACTAGTGAGCGTAAAATCGTGTTTTCTCGATTTTGTTCAAAGTGCGCAAAAGGCATATAAATGGACATATCAAACCTTAATACACCTTAAATTGCAATAAAAGTGAGTTTACCTTAAGTCATGAAATAAGAATTTTTACTCACTAGTGAGCGTAAAATCGTGTTTTCTCGACTTTGTTCAAAGTGCGGAAAACGCATATACACCTTAATACACCTTTAAATAACAACAAAAGTGAGTTTACGTTAAGTCATTAAATAAGAATTTTTACTCACTGGCGAGCGTAAAATCGTGTTTTCTCGACTTTGTTCAAGTGCGGAAAAGGCATATAAATGGACATATCACACCTCTATACACCTTTTATTATCAATAAAAGTGAGTTTACGTCAGTCATGAAATAAGAATTTTTACTCACTAGTCAGCGTAAAAACGTGTTTTCTCGACTTTGTTCAAAGTGCGGAAAAGGCATATAAATGGACATATTACATCTTAATGCACCGTTAATTACAATAAAAGTGAGTTTACGTTAAGTCATGAAATACGAATTTTTACTCACTAGTGAGAGTAAAATCGTGTTTTCTCGATTTTGTTCAAAGTGCGGAAAAGGCATATAAATGGACATATCACACCTCTATACACCTTTTATTAGCAATAAAAGTGAGTTTACGTTAAGGCATGAAATAAGAATTTTTACTCACTAGTGAGCGTAAAATCGTGTTTTCTCGACTTTGTTCAAAGTGCGGAAAAGGCATATAAATGGACATATCACACCTCTATACACCTTTTATTATCAATAAAAGTGAGTTTACGTTAGTCATGAAATAAGAATTTTTACTCACTAGTGAGCGTAAAATCGTGTTTTCTCGACTTTGTTCAAAGTGCGGAAAAGACATATAAATGGGCATATCACACCTTAATGTACCTTTAAATTTCAATAAAAGTGAGTTTACGTTAAGTCATGAAATAAGAATTTTTACTCACTAGTCAGCGTAAAATCGTGTTTTCTCGATTTTGTTCAAAGTGCGGAAAAGGCATATAAATGGACATATCACACCTCTATACACCTTTTATTATCAATAAAAGTGAGTTTACGTTAGTCATGAAATAAGAATTTCTACTCCCTAGTGAGCGTAAAATCGTGTTTTCTCGACTTTGTTCAAAGTGCGGAAAAGACATATAAATGGGCATATCACACCTTAATGCACCTTTAAATTTCAGTAAAAGTGAGTTTACGTTAAGTCATGAAATAAAAATTTTTTACTCTCTAGTGAGCGTAAAATCGTGTTTTCTCACCTTTGTTCAAAGTGCGGAAAAGGCATTTAAATGGATATATCACACCTTAATACACCTTTAAATATCAATTAAAGTGAGTTTACGTTAAGTCATGAAATAAGAATTTTTACTCACTAGTAAGCGCAAAATCGTGTTTTCTCGACTTTGCTCAAAGTGCGGAAAAGTCACATAAATGGACATATCACACCTTAATGCACCTTTAATTATCAACAAAAGTGAGTTTACGTTAAGTCATGAAATACGAATTTTTACTCACTAGTGAGCGTAAAATCGTGTTTTGTCGACTTTGTTTAAAGTGCGGAAAAGGCATATAAATGGACGTATCACACCTTAATACACCTTTAAATAGCAATAAAAGTGAGTTTACGTAAAGTCATGAAAAAAGAATTTTTACTCTCTAGTGAGCGTAAAATCGTGTTTTGTCGACTTTGTTCAAAGTGCGGAAAAGGCATATAAATGGACATATCACACCTTAATGACCTTTAATTTCAATAAAACGGAGTTTACGTTAAGGCATGAAATACGAATTTTTACTCACTAGTGAGCGTAAAATCGTGTTTTCTCGATTTCGTTCAAAGTGCGCAAAGGCATATAAATGGACATGTCACACCTTAATACACCTTAAATTGCAATAAAAGTGAGTTTACGTTAAGTCATGAAATAAGAATTTTTACTCTCTAGTGAGCGTAAAATCGTGTTTTCTCGACTTTGTTCAAAGTGCGGAAAAGGCATATAAATGGACCTATCACACCTTAATACAACCTTTAAATAGCAATAAAAGTGAGTTTACGTAAAGTCATGAAATATAAATTTTTACTCACTAGTGAGCGTAAAATCGTGTTTTCTCGATTTTGTTCAAAGTGCGGAAAAGGCATATAAATGGACATATCACACCTCTATACACCTTTTATTAACAATAAAGGTGAGTTTACGTTAGTCATGAAATAAGAATTTTTACTCACTAGTCAGCGTTAAATCGTGTTTTCTCGACTTTATTCAAAGTGCGGAAAAGGCATATAAATGGACATATCACACCTCAATGCACCTTTAAATTTCAATAAAAGTGAGTTTACGTAAAGTCATGAAATGAGAATTTTTACTCTCTAGTGAGCGTAAAATCGTCTTTTCTCAACTTTGTTCAAAGGGCGGAAAAGGCATATAAATGTGCATATCACACCTTAATGCACCTTTAAATATCAATAATAGTGAGTTTACGTTAGGTCATGAAATAAGAATTTTTACTCACTAGTGAGCGTAAAATCGTGTATTGTCGACTTTGTTCAAAGTGCGGAAAAGGCACATAAATGGACATATCACACCTTAATGCACCTTTAATTATCAATAAAAGTGAGTTTACGTTAAGTCATGAAATACGAATTTTTACTCACTAGTGAGCGTAAAATCGTGTTCTCTCGACTTTGTTTAAAGTGCGGAAAAGGCATATAAATGGACGTATCACACCTTAATACACCTTTAAATAGCAATAAAAGTGAGTTTACGTTAAGTCATGAAATAAGAACTTTTACTCACTAGTGAGCGTAAAATCGTGTTTTCTCGACTTTGTTCAAAGCGCGGAAAACGCATATACACCTTAATACACCTTTAAATAACAACAAAAGTGAGTTTACGTTAAGTCATGAAATAAGAATTTTTACTCACTAGCGAGCGTAAAATCGTGTTTTCTCGACTTTGTTTAAACTGGGAAAAGGCATATAAATGGACGTATCACACCTTAATACACCTTTAATTTCAATAAAACGGAGTTTACGTTAAGTCATGAAATACGAATTTTTACTCACTAGTGAGCGTAAAATCGTGTTTTCTCGATTTTGTTCAAAGTGCGCAAAAGGCATATAAATGGACATATCACACCTTAATACACCTTAAATTGCAATAAAAGTGAGTTTACCTTAAGTCATGAAATAAGAATTTTTACTCACTAGTGAGCGTAAAATCGTGTTTTCTCGACTTTGTTCAAAGTGCGGAAAACGCATATACACCTTAATACACCTTTAAATAACAACAAAAGTGTGTTTACGTTAAGTCATTAAATAAGAATTTTTACTCACTGGCGAGCGTAAAATCGTGTTTTCTCGACTTTGTTCCAGTGCGGAAAAGGCATATAAATGGACATATCACACCTCTATACACCTTTTATTATCAATAAAAGTGAGTTTACGTCAGTCATGAAATAAGAATTTTTACTCACTAGTCAGCGTAAAATCGTGTTTTCTCGACTTTGTTCAAAGTGCGGAAAAGGCATATAAATGGACATATTACATCTTAATGCACCGTTAATTACAATAAAAGTGAGTTTACGTTAAGTCATGAAATACGAATTTTTACTCACTAGTGAGAGTAAAATCGTGTTTTCTCGATTTTGTTCAAAGTGCGGAAAAGGCATATAAATGGACATATCACACCTCTATACACCTTTTATTAGCAATAAAAGTGAGTTTACGTTAAGGCATGAAATAAGAATTTTCACTCACTAGTGAGCGTAAAATCGTGTTTTCTCGACTTTGTTCAAAGTGCGGAAAAGGCATATAAATGGACATATCACACCACTATACACCTTTTATTATCAATAAAAGTGAGTTTACGTTAGTCATGAAATAAGAATTTTTACTCACTAGTGAGCGTAAAATCGTGTTTTCTCGACTTTGTTCAAAGTGCGGAAAAGACATATAAATGGGCATATCACACCTTAATGTACCTTTAAATTTCAATAAAAGTGAGTTTACGTTAAGTCATGAAATAAGAATTTTTACTCACTAGTGAGCGTAAAATCGTGTTGTCTCGACTTTGCTCAAAGTGCGGAAAAGGCACATAAATGGACATATCACACCTTAATGCACCTTTAATGATCAATAAAAGTGAGTTTACGTTAAGTCATGAAATACGAATTTTTACTCACTGGTGAGCGTAAAATCGTGTTTTCTCGATTTTGTTCAAAGTGCGAAAAACGCATATAAATGGACATATCACACCTTAATGCACCTTTAATTATCAATAAAAGTGAGTTTACGTTAAGTCATGAAATACGAATTTTTACTCACTAGTGAGCGTAAAATCGTGTTTTCTCGACTTTGTTCAAAGTGCGGAAAAGGCATATAAATGGACGTATCACACCTTAATACACCTTTAAATAGCAATAAAAGTGAGTTTACGTAAAGTCATGAAATAAGAATTTTTACTCTCTAGTGAGCGTAAAATCATGTTTTATCGACTTTGTTCAAAGTGTGGAAAAGGCATATAAATGGACATATTACACCTTAATGCACCTTTAATTTCAATAAAAGTGAGTTTACGTTAAGTCAGGAAATACGAATTTTTACTCACTAGTGAGCGTAAAATTGTGTTTTCTCGATTTTGTTCAAAGTGCGCAAATGGCATATAAATGGACATATCACACCGTAATACACCTTAAATTGCAATAAAAGTGAGGTTACGTTAAGTCATGAAATAAGAATTTTTACTCTCTAGTGAGCGTAAAATCGTGTTTTCTCGACTTTGTTCAAAGTGCGGAAAAGGCATGTAAATGGACATATCACACCTCAATGCACCTTTAATTTCAATAAAAGGGAGTTTATGTTAAGTCATGAAATACGAATTTTTACTCACCAGTAGGCGTAAAATCATGTTTTCTCGATTTTGTTCAAAGTCCGCAAAAGGCATATAAATGGACATATCACATCTTAATACACCTTAAATTGCAATAAAAGTGAGTATACGTTAAGTCATGAAATATGAATTTTTAGTCACTAGTGAGCGTAAAATCGTGTTTTCTCGAATTTGTTCAAAGTGCGGAAAAGGCATATAAATGGACATATCACACCTCTATACACCTTTTATTATCAATAAAAGTGAGTTTACGTTAGTCATGAAATAAGAATTTCTACTCCCTAGTGAGCGTAAAATCGTGTTTTCTCGACTTTGTTCAAAGTGCGGAAAAGACATATAAATGGGCATATCACACCTTAATGCACCTTTAAATTTCAGTAAAAGTGAGTTTACGTTAGGTCATGAAATAAAAATTTTTACTCTCTAGTGAGCGTAAAATCGTGTTTTCTCACCTTTGTTCAAAGTGCGGAAAAGGCATATAAATGGATATATCACACCTTAATACACCTTTAAATATCAATTAAAGTGAGTTTACGTTAAGTCATGAAATAAGAATTTTTACTCACTAGTGAGCGCAAAATCGTGTTTTCTCGACTTTGCTCGAAGTGCGGAAAAGGCACATAAATAGACATATCACACCTTAATGCACCTTTAATTATCAATAAAAGTGAGTTTACGTTAAGTCATGAAATACGAATTTTTACTCACTAGTGAGCGTAAAATCGTGTTTTCTCGACTTTGTTCAAAGTGCGGAAAAGGCATATAAATGGACGTATCACACCTTAATACACCTTTAAATATCAATAAAAGTGAGTTTACGTAAAGTCATGAAATAAGAATTCTTACTCTCTAGTGAGCGTAAAATCGTGTTTTGTCGACTTTGTTCAAAGTGCGACAAAGGGCATATAAATGGACATATTACATCTTAATGCACCTTTAATTTCAATAAAAGTGAGTTTACGTTTAAGTCATGAAATACGAATTTTTACTCACTAGTGAGCGTAAAATCGTGTTTTCTCGATTTTGTTCAAAGTGCAGAAAAGGCATATAAATGGACATATCACACCTCTATACACCTTTTATTAGCAATAAAAGTGAGTTTACGTTAGGTCATGAAATAAGAATTTTTACTCACTAGTGAGCGTAAAATCTTGTTTTCCCGACTTTGTTCAAAGTGCGGAAAAGGCATATAAATGGACATATCACACCTCTATACACCTTTTATTATCAATAAAAGTGAGTTTACGTTAGTCATGAAATAAGAATTTCTACTCCCTAGTGAGCGTAAAATCGTGTTTTCTCGACTTTGTTCAAAGTGCGGAAAAGACATATAAATGGGCATATCACACCTTAATGCACCTTTAAATTTCAGTAAAAGTGAGTTTACGTTAAGTCATGAAATAAAAATTTTTACTCTCTAGTGAGCGTAAAATCGTGTTTTCTCACCTTTGTTCAAAGTGCGGAAAAGGCATATAAATGGATATATCACACCTTAATACACCTTTAAATATCAATTAAAGTGAGTTTACGTTAAGTCATGAAATAAGAATTTTTACTCACTAGTAAGCGCAAAATCGTGTTTTCTCGACTTTGCTCAAAGTGCGGAAAAGTCACATAAATGGACATATCACACCTTAATGCACCTTTAATTATCAACAAAAGTGAGTTTACGTTAAGTCATGAAATACGAATTTTTACTCACTAGTGAGCGTAAAATCGTGTTTTCTCGACTTTGTTTAAAGTGCGGAAAAGGCATATAAATGGACGTATCACACCTTAATACACCTTAAATTGCAATAAAAGTGAGTTTACGTTAAGTCATGAAATAAGAATTTTTACTCTCTAGTGAGCGTAAAATCGTGTTTTCTCGACTTTGTTCAAAGTGCGGAAAAGGCATATAAATGGACCTATCACACCTTAATACAACCTTTAAATGGCAATAAAAGTGAGTTTACGTAAAGTCATGAAATATAAATTTTTACTCACTAGTGAGCGTAAAAACGTGTTTTCTCGACTTTGTTCAAAGTGCGGAAAAGGCATATAAATGGACATATCACACCTCTATACACCTTTTATTAACAATAAAGATGAGTTTACGTTAGTCATGAAATAAGAATTTTTACTCACTAGTCAGCGTTAAATCGTGTTTTCTCGACTTTATTCAAAGTGCGGAAAAGGCATATAAATGGACATATCACACCTCAATGCACCTTTAAATTTCAATAAAAGTGAGTTTACGTAAAGTCATGAAATGAGAATTTTTACTCTCTAGTGAGCGTAAAATCGTCTTTTCTCAACTTTGTTCAAAGGGCGGAAAAGGCATATAAATGTACATATCACACCTTAATACACCTTTAAATATCAATAATAGTGAGTTTACGTTAGGTCATGAAATAAGAATTTTTACTCACTAGTGAGCGTAAAATCGTGTATTGTCGACTTTGTTCAAAGTGCGGAAAAGGCACATAAATGGACATATCACACCTTAATGCACCTTTAATTATCAATAAAAGTGAGTTTACGTTAAGTCATGAAATACGAATTTTTACTCACTAGTGAGCGTAAAATCGTGTTCTCTCGACTTTGTTTAAAGTGCGGAAAAGGCATATAAATGGACGTATCACACCTTAATACACCTTTAAATAGCAATAAAAGTGAGTTTACGTAAAGTCATGAAATATGAATTTTTACTCTCTAGTGAGCGTAAAATCGTGTTTTGTCGACTTTGTTCAAAGTGCCGAAAAGGCATATAAATGAACATATCACACCTTAATACACCTTTAAATTTAAATAAAAGTGAGTTTACGTTAAGTCATGAAATAAGAACTTTTACTCACTAGTGAGCGTAAAATCGTGTTTTCTCGACTTTGTTCAAAGCGCGGAAAACGCATATACACCTTAATACACCTTTAAATAACAACAAAAGTGAGTTTACGTTAAGTCATGAAATAAGAATTTTTACTCACTAGCAAGCGTAAAATCGTGTTTTCTCGACTTTGTTTAAAGTGGGAAAAGGCATATAAATGGACGTATCACACCTTAATACACCTTTAAATAGCAATAAAAGTGAGTTTACGTAAAGTCATGAAAAAAGAATTATTACTGTCTAGTGAGCGTAAAATCGTGTTTTGTCGACTTTGTTCAAAGTGCGGAAAAGGCATATAAATGGACATATCACACCTTAATGCACCTTTAATTTCAATAAAACGGAGTTTACGTTAAGTCATGAAATACGAATTTTTACTCACTAGTGAGCGTAAAATCGTGTTTTCTCGATTTTGTTCAAAGTGCGCAAAAGGCATATAAATGGACATATCAAACCTTAATACACCTTAAATTGCAATAAAAGTGAGTTTACCTTAAGTCATGAAATAAGAATTTTTACTCACTAGTGACCGTAAAATCGTGTTTTCTCGACTTTGTTCAAAGTGCGGAAAACGCATATAAATGAACGTATCACACCTTAATACACCTTTAAATAACAACAAAAGTGAGTTTACGTTAAGTCATTAAATAAGAATTTTTACTCACTGGCGAGCGTAAAATCGTGTTTTCTCGACTTTGTTCAAGTGCGGAAAAGGCATATAAATGGACATATCACACCTCTATACACCTTTTATTATCAATAAAAGTGAGTTTACGTCAGTCATGAAATAAGAATTTTTACTCACTAGTCAGCGTAAAATCGTGTTTTCTCGACTTTGTTCAAAGTGCGGAAAAGGCACATAAATAGACATATCACACCTTAATGCACCTTTAATTATCAATAAAAGTGAGTTTACGTTAAGTCATGAAATACGAATTTTTACTCACTAGTGAGCGTAAAATCGTGTTTTCTCGACTTTGTTCAAAGTGCGGAAAAGGCATATAAATGGACGTATCACACCTTAATACACCTTTAAATATCAATAAAAGTGAGTTTACGTAAAGTCATGAAATAAGAATTCTTACACTCTAGTGAGCGTAAAATCGTGTTTTGTCGACTTTGTTCAAAGTGCGACAAAGGCATATAAATGGACATATTACATCTTAATGCACCTTTAATTTCAATAAAAGTGAGTTTACGTTAAGTCATGAAATACGAATTTTTACTCACTAGTGAGCGTAAAATCGTGTTTTCTCGATTTTGTTCAAAGTGCAGAAAAGGCATATAAATGGACATATCACACCTCTATACACCTTTTATTAGCAATAAAAGTGAGTTTACGTTAGGTCATGAAATAAGAATTTTTACTCACTAGTGAGCGTAAAATCTTGTTTTCCCGACTTTGTTCAAAGTGCGGAAAAGGCATATAAATGGACATATCACACCTCTATACACCTTTTATTATCAATAAAAGTGAGTTTACGTTAGTCATGAAATAAGAATTTCTACTCCCTAGTGAGCGTAAAATCGTGTTTTCTCGACTTTGTTCAAAGTGCGGAAAAGACATATAAATGGGCATATCACACCTTAATGCACCTTTAAATTTCAGTAAAAGTGAGTTTACGTTAAGTCATGAAATAAAATTTTTACTCTCTAGTGAGCGTAAAATCGTGTTTTCTCACCTTTGTTCAAAGTGCGGAAAAGGCATATAAATGGATATATCACACCTTAATACACCTTTAAATATCAATTAAAGTGAGTTTACGTTAAGTCATGAAATAAGAATTTTTACTCACTAGTAAGCGCAAAATCGTGTTTTCTCGACTTTGCTCAAAGTGCGGAAAAGTCACATAAATGGACATATCACACCTTAATGCACCTTTAATTATCAACAAAAGTGAGTTTACGTTAAGTCATGAAATACGAATTTTTACTCACTAGTGAGCGTAAAATCGTGTTTTCTCGACTTTGTTTAAAGTGCGGAAAAGGCATATAAATGGACGTATCACACCTTAATACACCTTAAATTGCAATAAAAGTGAGTTTACGTTAAGTCATGAAATAAGAATTTTTACTCTCTAGTGAGCGTAAAATCGTGTTTTCTCGACTTTGTTCAAAGTGCGGAAAAGGCATATAAATGGACCTATCACACCTTAATACAACCTTTAAATGGCAATAAAAGTGAGTTTACGTAAAGTCATGAAATATAAATTTTTACTCACTAGTGAGCGTAAAAACGTGTTTTCTCGACTTTGTTCAAAGTGCGGAAAAGGCATATAAATGGACATATCACACCTCTATACACCTTTTATTAACAATAAAGATGAGTTTACGTTAGTCATGAAATAAGAATTTTTACTCACTAGTCAGCGTTAAATCGTGTTTTCTCGACTTTATTCAAAGTGCGGAAAAGGCATATAAATGGACATATCACACCTCAATGCACCTTTAAATTTCAATAAAAGTGAGTTTACGTAAAGTCATGAAATGAGAATTTTTACTCTCTAGTGAGCGTAAAATCGTCTTTTCTCAACTTTGTTCAAAGGGCGGAAAAGGCATATAAATGTACATATCACACCTTAATACACCTTTAAATATCAATAATAGTGAGTTTACGTTAGGTCATGAAATAAGAATTTTTACTCACTAGTGAGCGTAAAATCGTGTATTGTCGACTTTGTTCAAAGTGCGGAAAAGGCACATAAATGGACATATCACACCTTAATGCACCTTTAATTATCAATAAAAGTGAGTTTACGTTAAGTCATGAAATACGAATTTTTACTCACTAGTGAGCGTAAAATCGTGTTCTCTCGACTTTGTTTAAAGTGCGGAAAAGGCATATAAATGGACGTATCACACCTTAATACACCTTTAAATAGCAATAAAAGTGAGTTTACGTAAAGTCATGAAATATGAATTTTTACTCTCTAGTGAGCGTAAAATCGTGTTTTGTCGACTTTGTTCAAAGTGCCGAAAAGGCATATAAATGAACATATCACACCTTAATACACCTTTAAATTTAAATAAAAGTGAGTTTACGTTAAGTCATGAAATAAGAACTTTTACTCACTAGTGAGCGTAAAATCGTGTTTTCTCGACTTTGTTCAAAGCGCGGAAAACGCATATACACCTTAATACACCTTTAAATAACAACAAAAGTGAGTTTACGTTAAGTCATGAAATAAGAATTTTTACTCACTAGCAAGCGTAAAATCGTGTTTTCTCGACTTTGTTTAAAGTGGGAAAAGGCATATAAATGGACGTATCACACCTTAATACACCTTTAAATAGCAATAAAAGTGAGTTTACGTAAAGTCATGAAAAAAGAATTATTACTGTCTAGTGAGCGTAAAATCGTGTTTTGTCGACTTTGTTCAAAGTGCGGAAAAGGCATATAAATGGACATATCACACCTTAATGCACCTTTAATTTCAATAAAACGGAGTTTACGTTAAGTCATGAAATACGAATTTTTACTCACTAGTGAGCGTAAAATCGTGTTTTCTCGATTTTGTTCAAAGTGCGCAAAAGGCATATAAATGGACATATCAAACCTTAATACACCTTAAATTGCAATAAAAGTGAGTTTACCTTAAGTCATGAAATAAGAATTTTTACTCACTAGTGACCGTAAAATCGTGTTTTCTCGACTTTGTTCAAAGTGCGGAAAACGCATATAAATGAACGTATCACACCTTAATACACCTTTAAATAACAACAAAAGTGAGTTTACGTTAAGTCATTAAATAAGAATTTTTACTCACTGGCGAGCGTAAAATCGTGTTTTCTCGACTTTGTTCAAGTGCGGAAAAGGCATATAAATGGACATATCACACCTCTATACACCTTTTATTATCAATAAAAGTGAGTTTACGTCAGTCATGAAATAAGAATTTTTACTCACTAGTCAGCGTAAAATCGTGTTTTCTCGACTTTGTTCAAAGTGCGGAAAAGGCATATAAATGGACATATTACATCTTAATGCACCGTTAATTACAATAAAAGTGAGTTTACGTTAAGTCATGAAATACGAATTTTTACTCACTAGTGAGAGTAAAATCGTGTTTTCTCGATTTTGTTCAAAGTGCGGAAAAGGCATATAAATGGACATATCACACCTCTATACACCTTTTATTAGCAATAAAAGTGAGTTTACGTTAAGGCATGAAATAAGAATTTTTACTCACTAGTGAGCGTAAAATCGTGTTTTCTCGACTTTGTTCAAAGTGCGGAAAAGGCATATAAATGGACATATCACACCTCTATACACCTTTTATTATCAATAAAAGTGAGTTTACGTTAGTCATGAAATAAGAATTTCTACTCCCTAGTGAGCGTAAAATCGTGTTTTCTCGACTTTGTTCAAAGTGCGGAAAAGACATATAAATGGGCATATCACACCTTAATGCACCTTTAAATTTCAGTAAAAGTGAGTTTACGTTAGGTCATGAAATAAAAATTTTTACTCTCTAGTGAGCGTAAAATCGTGTTTTCTCACCTTTGTTCAAAGTGCGGAAAAGGCATATAAATGGATATATCACACCTTAATACACCTTTAAATATCAATTAAAGTGAGTTTACGTTAAGTCATGAAATAAGAATTTTTACTCACTAGTGAGCGCAAAATCGTGTTTTCTCGACTTTGCTCGAAGTGCGGAAAAGGCACATAAATAGACATATCACACCTTAATGCACCTTTAATTATCAATAAAAGTGAGTTTACGTTAAGTCATGAAATACGAATTTTTACTCACTAGTGAGCGTAAAATCGTGTTTTCTCGACTTTGTTCAAAGTGCGGAAAAGGCATATAAATGGACGTATCACACCTTAATACACCTTTAAATATCAATAAAAGTGAGTTTACGTAAAGTCATGAAATAAGAATTCTTACTCTCTAGTGAGCGTAAAATCGTGTTTTGTCGACTTTGTTCAAAGTGCGGAAAAGGCATATAAATGGACATATTACATCTTAATGCACCTTTAATTTCAATAAAAGTGAGTTTACGTTAAGTCATGAAATACGAATTTTTACTCACTAGTGAGCGTAAAATCGTGTTTTCTCGATTTTGTTCAAAGTGCAGAAAAGGCATATAAATGGACATATCACACCTCTATACACCTTTTATTAGCAATAAAAGTGAGTTTACGTTAGGTCATGAAATAAGAATTTTTACTCACTAGTGAGCGTAAAATCTTGTTTTCCCGACTTTGTTCAAAGTGCGGAAAAGGCATATAAATGGACATATCACACCTCTATACACCTTTTATTATCAATAAAAGTGAGTTTACGTTAGTCATGAAATAAGAATTTCTACTCCCTAGTGAGCGTAAAATCGTGTTTTCTCGACTTTGTTCAAAGTGCGGAAAAGACATATAAATGGGCATATCACACCTTAATGCACCTTTAAATTTCAGTAAAAGTGAGTTTACGTTAAGTCATGAAATAAAAATTTTTACTCTCTAGTGAGCGTAAAATCGTGTTTTCTCACCTTTGTTCAAAGTGCGGAAAAGGCATATAAATGGATATATCACACCTTAATACACCTTTAAATATCAATTAAAGTGAGTTTACGTTAAGTCATGAAATAAGAATTTTTACTCACTAGTAAGCGCAAAATCGTGTTTTCTCGACTTTGCTCAAAGTGCGGAAAAGTCACATAAATGGACATATCACACCTTAATGCACCTTTAATTATCAACAAAAGTGAGTTTACGTTAAGTCATGAAATACGAATTTTTACTCACTAGTGAGCGTAAAATCGTGTTTTCTCGACTTTGTTTAAAGTGCGGAAAAGGCATATAAATGGACGTATCACACCTTAATACACCTTAAATTGCAATAAAAGTGAGTTTACGTTAAGTCATGAAATAAGAATTTTTACTCTCTAGTGAGCGTAAAATCGTGTTTTCTCGACTTTGTTCAAAGTGCGGAAAAGGCATATAAATGGACCTATCACACCTTAATACAACCTTTAAATGGCAATAAAAGTGAGTTTACGTAAAGTCATGAAATATAAATTTTTACTCACTAGTGAGCGTAAAAACGTGTTTTCTCGACTTTGATCAAAGTGCGGAAAAGGCATATAAATGGACATATCACACCTCTATACACCTTTTATTAACAATAAAGATGAGTTTACGTTAGTCATGAAATAAGAATTTTTACTCACTAGTCAGCGTTAAATCGTGTTTTCTCGACTTTATTCAAAGTGCGGAAAAGGCATATAAATGGACATATCACACCTCAATGCACCTTTAAATTTCAATAAAAGTGAGTTTACGTAAAGTCATGAAATGAGAATTTTTACTCTCTAGTGAGCGTAAAATCGTCTTTTCTCAACTTTGTTCAAAGGGCGGAAAAGGCATATAAATGTACATATCACACCTTAATACACCTTTAAATATCAATAATAGTGAGTTTACGTTAGGTCATGAAATAAGAATTTTTACTCACTAGTGAGCGTAAAATTGTGTATTGTCGACTTTGTTCAAAGTGCGGAAAAGGCACATAAATGGACATATCACACCTTAATGCACCTTTAATTATCAATAAAAGTGAGTTTACGTTAAGTCATGAAATACGAATTTTTACTCACTAGTGAGCGTAAAATCGTGTTCTCTCGACTTTGTTTAAAGTGCGGAAAAGGCATATAAATGGACGTATCACACCTTAATACACCTTTAAATAGCAATAAAAGTGAGTTTACGTAAAGTCATGAAATATGAATTTTTACTCTCTAGTGAGCGTAAAATCGTGTTTTGTCGACTTTGTTCAAAGTGCCGAAAAGACATATAAATGAACATATCACACCTTAATACACCTTTAAATTTAAATAAAAGTGAGTTTACGTTAAGTCATGAAATAAGAACTTTTACTCACTAGTGAGCGTAAAATCGTGTTTTCTCGACTTTGTTCAAAGCGCGGAAAACGCATATACACCTTAATACACCTTTAAATAACAACAAAAGTGAGTTTACGTTAAGTCATGAAATAAGAATTTTTACTCACTAGCAAGCGTAAAATCGTGTTTTCTCGACTTTGTTTAAAGTGGGAAAAGGCATATAAATGGACGTATCACACCTTAATACACCTTTAAATAGCAATAAAAGTGAGTTTACGTAAAGTCATGAAAAAAGAATTTTTACTGTCTAGTGAGCGTAAAATCGTGTTTTGTCGACTTTGTTCAAAGTGCGGAAAAGGCATATAAATGGACATATCACACCTTAATGCACCTTTAATTTCAATAAAACGGAGTTTACGTTAAGTCATGAAATACGAATTTTTACTCACTAGTGAGCGTAAAATCGTGTTTTCTCGATTTTGTTCAAAGTGCGCAAAAGGCATATAAATGGACATATCAAACCTTAATACACCTTAAATTGCAATAAAAGTGAGTTTACCTTAAGTCATGAAATAAGAATTTTTACTCACTAGTGACCGTAAAATCGTGTTTTCTCGACTTTGTTCAAAGTGCGGAAAACGCATATAAATGAACGTATCACACCTTAATACACCTTTAAATAACAACAAAAGTGAGTTTACGTTAAGTCATTAAATAAGAATTTTTACTCACTGGCGAGCGTAAAATCGTGTTTTCTCGACTTTGTTCAAGTGCGGAAAAGGCATATAAATGGACATATCACACCTCTATACACCTTTTATTATCAATAAAAGTGAGTTTACGTCAGTCATGAAATAAGAATTTTTACTCACTAGTCAGCGTAAAATCGTGTTTTCTCGACTTTGTTCAAAGTGCGGAAAAGGCATATAAATGGACATATTACATCTTAATGCACCGTTAATTACAATAAAAGTGAGTTTACGTTAAGTCATGAAATACGAATTTTTACTCACTAGTGAGAGTAAAATCGTGTTTTCTCGATTTTGTTCAAAGTGCGGAAAAGGCATATAAATGGACATATCACACCTCTATACACCTTTTATTAGCAATAAAAGTGAGTTTACGTTAAGGCATGAAATAAGAATTTTTACTCACTAGTGAGCGTAAAATCGTGTTTTCTCGACTTTGTTCAAAGTGCGGAAAAGGCATATAAATGGACATATCACACCTCTATACACCTTTTATTATCAATAAAAGTGAGTTTACGTTAGTCATGAAATAAGAATTTTTACTCACTAGTGAGCGTAAAATCGTGTTTTCTCGACTTTGTTCAAAGTGCGGAAAAGACATATAAATGGGCATATCACACCTTAATGTACCTTTAAATTTCAATAAAAGTGAGTTTACGTTAAGTCATGAAATAAAAATTTTTACTCACTAGTGAGCGTAAAATCGTGTTTTCTCGATTTTGTTCAAAGTGCGAAAAAACGCATATAAATGGACATATTACACCTTAATGCACCTTTAATTTCAATAAAAGTGAGTTTACGTTAAGTCAGGAAATACGAATTTTTACCCACTAGTGAGCGTAAAATTGTGTTTTTCTCGATTTTGTTCAAAGTGCGCAAATGGCATATAAATGGACATATCACACCGTAATACACCTTAAATTGCAATAAAAGTGAGTATACGTTAAGTCATGAAATATGAATTTTTAGTCACTAGTGAGCGTAAAATCGTGTTTTCTCGAATTTGTTCAAAGTGCGAAAAAGGCATATAAATGGACATATCACACCTCTATACACCTTTTATTATCAATAAAAGTGATTTTACGTTAGTCATGAAATGAGAATTTTATACTCACTAGTGAGCGTAAAATCGTGTTTTCTCGACATTGTTCAAAGTGCGGAAAAGGCATATAAATGGATATATCACACCTTAATACACCTTTAAATAATAATAAAAGTGAGTTTACGTTAAGTCATGAAATAAGAATTTTTACTCACTAGTGAGCGCAAAATCGTGTTTTCTCGACTTTGCTCAAAGTGCGGAAAAGGCACATAAATGGACATGTCACACCTTAATGCACCTTTAATTATCAACAAAAGTGAGTTTACGTTAAGTCATGAAATACGAATTTTTACTCACTAGTGAGCGTAAAATCGTGTTTTCTCGACTTTGTTTAAAGTGCGGAAAAGGCATATAAATGGACGTATCACACCTTAATACACCTTTAAATAGCAATAAAAGTGAGTTTACGTAAAAGTCATGAAAAAAGAATTTTTACTCTCTAGTGAGCGTAAAATCGTGTTTTGTCGACTTTGTTCAAAGTGCGGAAAAGGCATATAAATGGACATATCACACCTTAATGCACCTTTAATTTCAATAAAACGGAGTTTACGTTAAGGCATGAAATACGAATTTTTACTCACTAGTGAGCGTAAGATCGTGTTTTCTCGATTTTGTTCAAAGTGCGCAAAAGGCATATAAATGGACATGTCACACCTTAATACACCTTAAATTGCAATAAAAGTGAGTTTACGTTAAGTCATGAAATAAAAATTTTTACTCTCTAGTGAGCGTAAAATCGTGTTTTCTCGACTTTGTTCAAAGTGCGGAAAAGGCATATAAATGGACATATCACACCTTAATACACCTTTAAATATCAATAAAAGTGAGTTTACGTTAAGTCATGAAATAAGAATTTTTGCTCACTAGTGAGCGTAAAATCGTGTTTTCTCGACTTTGTTCAAAGTGCGAAAAAGGCATATAAATGGACCTATCACACCTTAATACAACCTTTAAATAGCAATAAAAGTGAGTTTACGTAAAGTCATGAAATATAAATTTTTACTCACTAGTGAGCGTAAAATGGTGTTTTCTCGACTTTGTTCAAAGTGCGGAAAAGGCATATAAATGGACATATCACACCTCTATACACCTTTTATTAACAATAAAAGTGAGTTTACGTTAGTCATGAAATAAGAATTTTTACTCACTAGTCAGCGTTAAATCGTGTTTTCTCGACTTTATTCAAAGTGCGGAAAAGGCATATAAATGGACATATCACACCTCAATGCACCTTGAAATTTCAATTAAAGTGAGTTTTACGTAAAGTAATGAAATGAGAATTTTTACTCTCTAGTGAGCGTAAAATCGTGTTTTCTCAACTTTGTTCAAAGTGCGGAAAAGGCATATAAATGGACATATCACACCTTAATACACCTTTAAATATCAATAATAGTGAGTTTACGTTAGGTCATGAAATAAGAATTTTTACTCACTAGTGAGCGTAAAATCGTGTATTGTCGACTTTGTTCAAAGTGCGGAAAAGGCACATAAATGGACATATCACACCTTAATGCACCTTTAATTATCAATAAAAGTGAGTTTACGTTAAGTCATGAAATACGAAATTTTACTCACTAGTGAGCGTAAAATCGTGTTCTCTCGACTTTGTTGAAAGTGCGGAAAAGGCATATAAATGGACGTATCACACCTTAATACACCTTTAAATAGCAATAAAAGTGAGTTTACGTAAAGTCATGAAATAAGAATTTTTACTCTCTAGTGAGCGTAAAATCGTGTTTTGTCGATTTTGTTCAAAGTGCCGAAAAGGCATATAAATGAACATATCACACCTTAATACACCTTTAAATATAAATAAAAGTGAGTTTCCGTTAAGTCATGAAATTTGAACTTTTACTCACTAGTGAGCGTAAAATCGTGTTTTATCGACTTTGTTCAAAGTGCGGAAAACGCATATACACCTTAATACACCTTTAAATAACAACAAAAGTGAGTTTACGTTAAGTCATTAAATAAGAATTTTTACTCACTAGCGAGCGTAAAATCGTGTTTTCTCGACTTTGTTTAAAGTGCGGAAAAGGCATATAAATGGACGTATCACACCTTAATACACCTTTAAATAGCAATAAAAGTGAGTTTTCGTAAAGTCATGAAAAAAAGAATTTTTACTGTCTAGTGAGCGTAAAATCGTGTTTTGTCGACTTTGTTCAAAGTGCGGAAAAGGCATATAAATGGACATATCACACCTTAATGCACCTTTAATTTCAATAAAACGGAGTTTACGTTAAGGCATGAAATACGAATTTTTACTCACTAGTGAGCGTAAAATCGTGTTTTCTCGATTTTGTTCAAAGTGCGCAAAAGGCATATAAATGGACATGTCACACCTTAATACACCTTAAATTGCAATAAAAGTGAGTTTACGTTAAGTCATGAAATAAGAATTTTTACTCTCTAGTGAGCGTAAAATCGTGTTTTCTCGACTTTGTTCAAAGTGCGGAAAAGGCATATAAATGGACCTATCACACCTTAATACAACCTTTAAATAGCAATAAAAGTGAGTTTACGTAAAGTCATGAAATATAAATTTTTACTCACTAGTGAGCGTAAAATCGTGTTTTCTTGACTTTGTTCAAAGTGCGGAAAAGGCATATAAATGGACATATCACACCTCTATACACCTTTTATTAACAATAAAGGTGAGTTTACGTTAGTCATGAAATAAGAATTTTTACTCACTAGTCAGCGTTAAATCGTGTTTTCTCGACTTTATTCAAAGTGCGGAAAAGGCATATAAATGGACATATCACACCTCAATGCACCTTTAAATTTCAATAAAAGTGAGTTTACGTAAAGTCATGAAATGAGAATTTTTACTCTCTAGTGAGCGTAAAATCGTCTTTTCTCAACTTTGTTCAAAGGGCGGTAAAGGCATATAAATGTACATATCACACCTTAATACACCTTTAAATATCAATAATAGTGAGTTTACGTTAGGTCATGAAATAAGAATTTTTACTCACTAGTGAGCGTAAAATCGTGTATTGTCGACTTTGTTCAAAGTGCGGAAAAGGCACATAAATGGACATATCACACCTTAATGCACCTTTAATTATCAATAAAAGTGAGTTTACGTTAAGTCATGAAATACGAATTTTTACTCAATAGTGAGCGTAAAATCGTGTTTTCTCGATTTTGTTCAAAGTGCGAAAAACGCATATAAATGGACATATCACACCTTAATGCACCTTTAATTATCAATAAAAGTGAGTTTACGTTTAAGTCATGAAATACGAATTTTTACTCACTAGTGAGCGTAAAATCGTGTTTTCTCGACTTTGTTCAAAGTGCGGAAAAGGCATATAAATGGACGTATCACACCTTAATGCACCTTTAAATAGCAATAAAAGTGAGTTTACGTAAAGTCATGAAATAAGAATTTTTACTCTCTAGTGAGCGTAAAATCATGTTTTATCGACTTTGTTCAAAGTGCGGAAAAGGCATGTAAATGGACATATCACACCTCAATGCACCTTTAATATCAATAAAAGGGAGTTTATGTTAAGTCATGAAATACGAATTTTTACTCACCAGTAGGCGTAAAATCATGTTTTCTCGATTTTGTTCAAAGTGCGCAAAAGGCACATAAATGGACATATCACATCTTAATACACCTTAAATTGCAATAAAAGTGAGTATATGTTAAGTCATGAAATATGAATTTTTAGTCACTAGTGAGCGTAAAATCCTGTTTTCTCGAATTTGTTCAAAGTGCGGAAAAGGGCATATAAATGGACATATCACACCTCTATACACCTTTTATTATCAATAAAAGTGAGTTTACGTTAGTCATGAAATGAGAATTTTATACTCACTAGTGAGCGTAAAATCGTGTTTTCTCGACATTGTTCAAAGTGCGGAAAAGACATATAAATGGGTATATTACACCTTAATGCACCTTTAAATTTCAATAAAAGTGAGTTTTCGTTAAGTCATGAAATAAAAATTTTTACTCTCTAGTGAGCGTAAAATCGTGTTTTTCTCACCTTTGTTCAAAGTGCGGAAAAGGCATATAAATGGATATATCACACCTTAATACACCTTTAAATATCAATTAAAGTGAGTTTACGTTAAGTCATGAAATAAGAATTTTTACTCACTAGTAAGCGCAAAATCGTGTTTTCTCGACTTTGCTCAAAGTGCGGAAAAGTCACATAAATGGACATGTCACACCTTAATGCACCTTTAATTATCAACAAAAGTGAGTTTACGTTAAGTCATGAAATACGAATTTTTACTCACTAGTGAGCGTAAAATCGTGTTTTCTCGACTTTGTTTAAAGTGCGGAAAAGGCATATAAATGGACGTATCACACCTTAATACACCTTTAAATAGCAATAAAAGTGAGTTTACGTAAAGTCATGAAAAAAGAATTTTTACTCTCTAGTGAGCGTAAAATCGTGTTTTGTCGACTTTGTTCAAAGTGCGGAAAAGGCATATAAATGTACATATCACACCTTAATGCACCTTTAATTTCAATAAAACGGAGTTTACGTTAAGGCATGAAATACGAATTTTTACTCACTAGTGAGCGTAAAATCGTGTTTTCTCGATTTTGTTCAAAGTGCGCAAAAGGCATATAAATGGACATGTCACACCTTAATACACCTTAAATTGCAATAAAAGTGAGTTTACGTTAAGTCATGAAATAAAAATTTTTACTCTCTAGTGAGCGTAAAATCGTGTTTTCTCGACTTTGTTCAAAGTGCGGAAAAGGCATATAAATGGACATATCACACCTTAATACTCCTTTAAATATCAATAAAAGTGAGTTTACGTTAAGTCATGAAATAAGAATTTTTGCTCACTAGTGAGCGTAAAATCGTGTTTTCTCGACTTTGTTCAAAGTGCGAAAAAGGCATATAAATGGACCTATCACACCTTAATACAACCTTTAAATAGCAATAAAAGTGAGTTTACGTAAAGTCATGAAATATAAATTTTTACTCACTAGTGAGCGTAAAATCGTGTTTTCTCGACTTTGTTCAAAGTGCGGAAAAGGCATATAAATGGACATATCACACCTCTATACACCTTTTATTAACAATAAAAGTGAGTTTACGTTAGTCATGAAATAAGAATTTTTACTCACTAGTCAGCGTTAAATCGTGTTTTCTCGACTTTATTCAAAGTGCGGAAAAGGCATATAAATGGACATATCACACCTCAATGCAGCTTTAAATTTCAATTAAAGTGAGTTTACGTAAAGTCATGAAATGAGAATGTTTACTCTCTAGTGAGCGTAAAATCGTGTTTTCTCAACTTTGTTCAAAGTGCGGAAAAGGCATATAAATGGACATATCACACCTTAATACACCTTTAAATATCAATAATAGTGAGTTTACGTTAGGTCATGAAATAAGAATTTTTACTCACTAGTGAGCGTAAAATCGTGTATTGTCGACTTTGTTCAAAGTGCGGAAAAGGCACATAAATGGACATATCACACCTTAATGCACCTTTAATTATCAATAAAAGTGAGTTTACGTTAAGTCATGAAATACGAAATTTTACTCACTAGTGAGCGTGAAATCGTGTTCTCTCGACTTTGTTGAAAGTGCGGAAAAGGCATATAAATGGACGTATCACACCTTAATACACCTTTAAATAGCAATAAAAGTGAGTTTACGTAAAGTCATGAAATAAGAATTTTTACTCTCTAGTGAGCGTAAAATCGTGTTTTGTCGATTTTGTTCAAAGTGCCGAAAAGGCATATAAATGAACATATCACACCTTAATACACCTTTAAATATAAATAAAAGTGAGTTTACGTTAAGTCATGAAATTTGAACTTTTACTCACTAGTGAGCGTAAAATCGTGTTTTATCGACTTTGTTCAAAGTGCGGAAAACGCATATACACCTTAATACACCTTTAAATAGCAACAAAAGTGAGTTTACGTTAAGTCATTAAATAAGAATTTTTACTCACTAGCGAGCGTAAAATCGTGTTTTCTCGACTTTGTTTAAAGTGCGGAAAAGGCATATAAATGGACGTATCACACCTTAATACACCTTTAAATAGCAATAAAAGTGAGTTTTCGTAAAGTCATGAAAAAAGAATTTTTACTGTCTAGTGAGCGTAAAATCGTGTTTTGTCGACTTTGTTCAAAGCGCGGAAAAGATATATAAGTGGACATATCACACCTTAATGCACCTTTAATTTCAATAAAACGGAGTTTACGTTAAGTCATGAAATACGAATTTTTACTCACTAGTGAGCGTAAAATCGTGTTTTCTCGACTTTGTTCAAAGTGCGGAAAAGGCCTATAAATGGACGTATCACACCTTAATACACCTTTAAATATCAATAATAGTGAGTTTACGTAAAGTCATGAAATAAGAATTTTTACTCACTAGTCAGCGTTAAATCGTGTTTTCTCGACTTTATTCAAAGTGCGGAAAAGGCATATAAATGGACATATCACACCTCAATGCACCTTTAAATTTCAATAAAAGTGAGTTTACGTAAAGTCATGAAATGAGAATTTTTACTCTCTAGTGAGCGTAAAATCGTCTTTTCTCAACTTTGTTCAAAGGGCGGTAAAGGCATATAAATGTACATATCACACCTTAATACACCTTTAAATATCAATAATAGTGAGTTTACGTTAGGTCATGAAATAAGAATTTTTACTCACTAGTGAGCGTAAAATCGTGTATTGTCGACTTTGTTCAAAGTGCGGAAAAGGCACATAAATGGACATATCACACCTTAATGCACCTTTAATTATCAATAAAAGTGAGTTTACGTTAAGTCATGAAATACGAATTTTTACTCAATAGTGAGCGTAAAATCGTGTTTTCTCGATTTTGTTCAAAGTGCGAAAAACGCATATAAATGGACATATCACACCTTAATGCACCTTTAATTATCAATAAAAGTGAGTTTACGTTAAGTCATGAAATACGAATTTTTACTCACTAGTGAGCGTAAAATCGTGTTTTCTCGACTTTGTTCAAAGTGCGGAAAAGGCATATAAATGGACGTATCACACCTTAATGCACCTTTAAATAGCAATAAAAGTGAGTTTACGTAAAGTCATGAAATAAGAATTTTTACTCTCTAGTGAGCGTAAAATCATGTTTTATCGACTTTGTTCAAAGTGCGGAAAAGGCATGTAAATGGACATATCACACCTCAATGCACCTTTAATTTCAATAAAAGGGAGTTTATGTTAAGTCATGAAATACGAATTTTTACTCACCAGTAGGCGTAAAATCATGTTTTCTCGATTTTGTTCAAAGTGCGCAAAAGGCACATAAATGGACATATCACATCTTAATACACCTTAAATTGCAATAAAAGTGAGTATACGTTAAGTCATGAAATATGAATTTTTAGTCACTAGTGAGCGTAAAATCCTGTTTTCTCGAATTTGTTCAAAGTGCGGAAAAGGCATATAAATGGACATATCACACCTCTATACACCTTTTATTATCAATAAAAGTGAGTTTACGTTAGTCATGAAATGAGAATTTTATACTCACTAGTGAGCGTAAAATCGTGTTTTCTCGACATTGTTCAAAGTGCGGAAAAGACATATAAATGGGTATATTACACCTTAATGCACCTTTAAATTTCAATAAAAGT
Organism: Deroplatys truncata; assembly: GCA_030765065.1. Taxonomy (NCBI): domain Eukaryota; kingdom Metazoa; phylum Arthropoda; class Insecta; order Mantodea; family Mantidae; genus Deroplatys; species Deroplatys truncata. The sequence goes on along the minus strand of JAUKNL010000400.1, from coordinate 2,615 downwards.
GAGTTTTCGTTAAGTCATGAAATAAAAATTTTTACTCTCTAGTGAGCGTAAAATCGTGTTTTCTCACCTTTGTTCAAAGTGCGGAAAAGGCATATAAATGGATATATCACACCTTAATACACCTTTAAATATCAATTAAAGTGAGTTTACGTTAAGTCATGAAATAAGAATTTTTACTCACTAGTAAGCGCAAAATCGTGTTTTCTCGACTTTTCTCAAAGTGCGGAAAAGTCACATAAATGGACATGTCACACCTTAATGCACCTTTAATTATCAACAAAAGTGAGTTTACGTTAAGTCATGAAATACGAATTTTTACTCACTAGTGAGCGTAAAATCGTGTTTTCTCGACTTTGTTTAAAGTGCGGAAAAGGCATATAAATGGACGTATCACACCTTAATACACCTTTAAATAGCAATAAAAGTGAGTTTACGTAAAGTCATGAAAAAAGAATTTTTACTCTCTAGTGAGCGTAAAATCGTGTTTTGTCGACTTTGTTCAAAGTGCGGAAAAGGCATATAAATGTACATATCACACCTTAATGCACCTTTAATTTCAATAAAACGGAGTTTACGTTAAGGCATGAAATACGAATTTTTACTCACTAGTGAGCGTAAAATCGTGTTTTCTCGATTTTGTTCAAAGTGCGCAAAAGGCATATAAATGGACATGTCACACCTTAATACACCTTAAATTGCAATAAAAGTGAGTTTACGTTAAGTCATGAAATAAAAATTTTTACTCTCTAGTGAGCGTAAAATCGTGTTTTCTCGACTTTGTTCAAAGTGCGGAAAAGGCATATAAATGGACATATCACACCTTAATACTCCTTTAAATATCAATAAAAGTGAGTTTACGTTAAGTCATGAAATAAGAATTTTTGCTCACTAGTGAGCGTAAAATCGTGTTTTCTCGACTTTGTTCAAAGTGCGAAAAAGGCATATAAATGGACCTATCACACCTTAATACAACCTTTAAATAGCAATAAAAGTGAGTTTACGTAAAGTCATGAAATATAAATTTTTACTCACTAGTGAGCGTAAAATCGTGTTTTCTCGACTTTGTTCAAAGTGCGGAAAAGGCATATAAATGGACATATCACACCTCTATACACCTTTTATTAACAATAAAAGTGAGTTTACGTTAGTCATGAAATAAGAATTTTTACTCACTAGTCAGCGTTAAATCGTGTTTTCTCGACTTTATTCAAAGTGCGGAAAAGGCATATAAATGGACATATCACACCTCAATGCAGCTTTAAATTTCAATTAAAGTGAGTTTACGTAAAGTCATGAAATGAGAATGTTTACTCTCTAGTGAGCGTAAAATCGTGTTTTCTCAACTTTGTTCAAAGTGCGGAAAAGGCATATAAATGGACATATCACACCTTAATACACCTTTAAATATCAATAATAGTGAGTTTACGTTAGGTCATGAAATAAGAATTTTTACTCACTAGTGAGCGTAAAATCGTGTATTGTCGACTTTGTTCAAAGTGCGGAAAAGGCACATAAATGGACATATCACACCTTAATGCACCTTTAATTATCAATAAAAGTGAGTTTACGTTAAGTCATGAAATACGAAATTTTACTCACTAGTGAGCGTGAAATCGTGTTCTCTCGACTTTGTTGAAAGTGCGGAAAAGGCATATAAATGGACGTATCACACCTTAATACACCTTTAAATAGCAATAAAAGTGAGTTTACGTAAAGTCATGAAATAAGAATTTTTACTCTCTAGTGAGCGTAAAATCGTGTTTTGTCGATTTTGTTCAAAGTGCCGAAAAGGCATATAAATGAACATATCACACCTTAATACACCTTTAAATATAAATAAAAGTGAGTTTACGTTAAGTCATGAAATTTGAACTTTTACTCACTAGTGAGCGTAAAATCGTGTTTTATCGACTTTGTTCAAAGTGCGGAAAACGCATATACACCTTAATACACCTTTAAATAGCAACAAAAGTGAGTTTACGTTAAGTCATTAAATAAGAATTTTTACTCACTAGCGAGCGTAAAATCGTGATTTCTCGACTTTGTTTAAAGTGCGGAAAAGGCATATAAATGGACGTATCACACCTTAATACACCTTTAAATAGCAATAAAAGTGAGTTTTCGTAAAGTCATGAAAAAAGAATTTTTACTGTCTAGTGAGCGTAAAATCGTGTTTTGTCGACTTTGTTCAAAGCGCGGAAAAGATATATAAGTGGACATATCACACCTTAATGCACCTTTAATTTCAATAAAACGGAGTTTACGTTAAGTCATGAAATACGAATTTTTACTCACTAGTGAGCGTAAAATCGTGTTTTCTCGACTTTGTTCAAAGTGCGGAAAAGGCCTATAAATGGACGTATCACACCTTAATACACCTTTAAATATCAATAATAGTGAGTTTACGTAAAGTCATGAAAAAAAGAATTTTTCCTCTCTAGTGAGCGTAAAATCGTGTTTTGTCGACTTTGTTCAAAGTGCGGAAAAGGCATATAAATGGACATATTACATCTTAATGCACCTTTAATTTCAATAAAAGTGAGTTTACGTTAAGTCAGAAATACGAACTTTTACTCACTAGTGAGCGTAAAATCGTGTTTTCTCGATTTTGTTCA
>JAUKNL010000398.1:0-83988 GCA_030765065.1 Deroplatys truncata | reverse complement strand
AGAATTTCTAGGCTCTAGCGAGCGTAAACTCGTGCTTTCTTGACCTTGTTCAAAGAACGGAAAAGGCATATAAATGAACATATCACATCATAATATTGCTATGTATAGCACGAATAGTGAGTTTACATTAAATCATGAAATAAGAATTTGTTGCGTTTAGTGAGCGAAAATTCATGTTTGCATGACTTTGTTAGATGTGCGGAAGAGGTATATAAATGGACATATCACATCATAATACACCTATATATAGCATGAAAAGTGAGTTTACCTTAAGTCAAGAAATTCAAATTTCTGGCCTCTAGTGAGCGAAAAATCGTGTTTTTTTGACTTTGTCCAATGTGCGGGAAAGGCATATATATGGACATATCACATCATAGTACACCTATATATATATATATATATAGCATGAAAAGTGACTTTACAATTAAATCACGAATTAAGATTTCTGGCCTCCAGTGAGCGAAAAATCGTGTCTTCTTGAGTTTGTGCAAAGTGCGGAAGAGTGGTATAAATGGACATATCACATAATATTACACCTAATATAGAATGAAAAGTGAGTTTACATTAAGTCATGAAATCAGAATTTCTAGCCTCTAGTGAGCGAAGAATCGTGTTTTCTTAGCTTTGTGCAAAATGCGTAAAAGTCGTATAAATGTACATATCATATCATAATATATAGCACGAAGAGTGAGTTTACATTAAATCATGAAATAAGAATTTCTTGCGTTTAGTGAGTGATAAATCGTGTTTTCTTGACTTTGTCTTAAGTGCGGAAAAGGCATATAAGTGGACTACGCATCATAGTACACCTATATATAGCACGAATAGTGAGTTTACATTAAATCATGAAATAAGAATTTGTTGCGTTTAGTGAGCGAAAATTCATGTTTGCATGACTTTGTTAGATGTGCGGAAGAGGTATATAAATGGACATATCACATCATAATACACCTATATATAGCATGAAAAGTGAGTTTACATTAAGTCATGAAATAAGATTTTCCAGCCTCTAGTGAGCGAAAAATCGTGTTTTCTTGACTTTGTCTTAAGTGCGGAAAAGGCATATAAATGGATTATCACATCATAATACACCTATAAATAGCATGAAAAGTGAGCTTACATTAAGTAAATAAATAAGAATTTCTTGCCTCTAGTGAGCGAAAAATCGTGTTTTCTTGACTTTGTCTGGTGTGCGGAAAAGGCATACAAATGTACCTATCACATCATAATACACTTACATATGACATGAAAAGTGAGATTACATTAAGTCATGAAATAAGATTTTCTAGCCTCTAGGGGGAGAAAACTCGTGTTTTCTTGACTTTGTCCAAAGTGCGGAAAAGGTGTATAAATGGACATATCACATTATAATATACCTATATATAGCATGAAAAGTGGGTTTACCTGATGTCATGAAATAGGATTTTCTAGCCTCTAGTGAGCGAAAAATCGAATTTTCTTGACTTTTCAAAGTGCAAAAAGGGCATATAAATGGAATTATCACATCATAATGCACCTATATATAGAATGAAAAGTGAGTTTACATTAAGTCATGAAATAAGATTTTCTAGCCTCTAGTGAGGGAAAAATCGTGTTTTCTTGGCTTTGTGCAAAATGCGTAAATGTCGTATAAATGTACATATCATATCATAATATACCTATATATAGCACGAAGAGTGAGTTTACATTAAATCATGAAATAAGAATTTCTTGCGTTTAGTGAGCGAAAAATCATGTTTTCATGAATTTGTTCAATGTGCGGACGGTGCATATAAGTGGTCATATCACATCATAGTACTTCTATATATAGCATGATAAGTGAGTTTACATTAAGTCTTGAAATCAGAATTTCTAGCCTCTAGTGAGCGAAAACTCGTCTTTTCTTGACCTTGTTCAAAGTGCGGAAAAGGCATATAAATGGAGATATCACATTCTAATACACCTATATATAGTGTGAAAGGTGAGTTTACATTAAATCATGAAATAAGAATATGTTGCGTTTAGTGAGCGAAAAATCATGTTTTCATGACTTTGTTCAATGTGCGGAAGAGGCATATAAATGGACATATAACATCATAATACACTTATATATGGCATAAAAAGTTAGATTACATTAAGTCATGAAATAATAATTTCTAGCCTCTAGGGGGCGAAAACTCGTGTTTTCTTGACTTTGTTTCAAGTGCGGAACAGGCATATAGAAGGACATAGCACATCATAATACACCTATATATAGCATGAAAAGTGAGTTTACATTAAGTCATGAAATAAGAATTTCTACCCTCATGTGAGCGAAAAGTCGTGTTTTGTTTGACTTTGTCCAATGTGCGGAAAGGCATATAAATGGACATATCACATCATAATACAGCTATATATAGCATGAAAAGCGAGTTTACACTAATCATGAAATAAGAATTTCTTGCTCCTAGTGAGCGAAAAATCGTGGTTTCTTGACCTTGTTCAATGTGCTGAAGAGGCATATAAATGGACATATCAGATCATAATACACCTATATATAGAATGAAAAGTGAGTTTACATTAATTCATGAAATAAGAATTTCTACCTTCAAGTAAGCGAAAAATCGTGTTTTGTTGACTTTGCTCAAAGTGCGGAAAAGGAATATAAATGGACATATCACATCATAATACACCTATATATAGCATGAAAAGTGAGTTTATATTAAGTCATGAAATAAGATTTTCCAGCCTCTAGTCAGCGAAAAGTCGTGTTTTCTTGACTTTTTTCAAAGTGCGGAAAAGTCGTATAAATGGACATATCACATAATAATAGAGCAATATATAGCATGAAAAGTGGCTTCACATTAAGTCATGAAATAGGATTTTCTTGCCTCTAGTGAGTGAAAAATCGTGTTTTCTTGACTTTGTTTTAAGTGCGGAAAAGGCATATAAGTGGACCTACACATCATAGTACACCTATATATAGCATGATAAGTGAGTTTACATTAAGTCATGAAATAAGAATTTCTAAGCTCTAGCGAGCGTAAACTCGTGCTTTCTTGACCTTGTTCAAAGAACGGAAAAGGCATATAAATGAACATATCACATCATAATATTGCTATGTATAGCACGAATAGTGAGTTTACATTAAATCATGAAATAAGAATTTGTTGCGTTTAGTGAGCGAAAATTCATGTTTGCATGACTTTGTTAGATGTGCGGAAGAGGTATATAAATGGACATATCACATCATAATACACCTATATATAGCATGAAAAGTGAGTTTACCTTAAGTCAAGAAATTCAAATTTCTGGCCTCTAGTGAGCGAAAAATCGTGTTTTTTTGACTTTGTCCAATGTGCGGGAAAGGCATATATATGGACATATCACATCATAGTACACCTATATATATATATATATATATATATATATATATATATAGCATGAAAAGTGACTTTACAATTAAATCACGAATTAAGAATTTCTGGCCTCCAGTGAGCGAAAAATCGTGTCTTCTTGAGTTTGTGCAAAGTGCGGAAGAGTGGTATAAATGGACATATCACATAATATTACACCTAATATAGAATGAAAAGTGAGTTTACATTAAGTCATGAAATCAGAATTTCTAGCCTCTAGTGAGCGAAGAATCGTGTTTTCTTAACTTTGTGCAAAATGCGTAAAAGTCGTATAAATGTACATATCATATCATAATATACCTATATATAGCACGAAGAGTGAGTTTACATTAAATCATGAAATAAGAATTTCTTGCGTTTAGTGAGTGAAAAATCGTGTTTTCTTGACTTTGTCTTAAGTGCGGAAAAGGCATATAAGTGGACCTACGCATCATAGTACACCTATATATAGCATTATAAGTGAGTTTACATTAAGTCATGAAATAAGAATTTCTAGGCTCTAGCGAGCGTAAACTCGTGCTTTCTTGACCTTGTTCAAAGAACGGAAAAGGCATATAAATGAACATATCACATCATAATATTGCTATGTATAGCACGAATAGTGAGTTTACATTAAATCATGAAATAAGAATTTGTTGCGTTTAGTGAGCGAAAATTCATGTTTGCATGACTTTGTTAGATGTGCGGAAGAGGTATATAAATGGACATATCACATCATAATACACCTATATATAGCATGAAAAGTGAGTTTACATTAAGTCATGAAATAAGATTTTCCAGCTTCTAGTGAGCGAAAAATCGTGTTTTCTTGACTTTGTCTTAAGTGCGGAAAAGGCATATAAATGGATGTATCACATCATAATACACTATTAATAGCATCAAAAGTGAGCTTAAATTAAGTAAATAAATAAGAATTTCTTGCCTCTAGTGAGCGAAAAATCGTGTTTTCTTGACTTTGTCTAGTGTGCGGAAAAGGCATACAAATGTACCTATCACATCATAATACACTTACATATGACATGAAAAGTGAGATTACATTAAGTCATGAAATAAGATTTTCTAGCCTCTAGGGGGAGAAAACTCGTGTTTTCTTGACTTTGTCCAAAGTGCGGAAAAGGTGTATAAATGGACATATCACATTATAATATACCTATATATAGCATGAAAAGTGGGTTTACCTGATGTCATGAAATAGGATTTTCTAGCCTCTAGTGAGCGAAAAATCGAATTTTCCTAACTTTTCAAAGTGCAAAAAGGGCATATAAATGGAATTATCACATCATAATGCACCTATATATAGAATGAAAAGTGAGTTTATATTAAGTCATGAAATAAGAATTTCTTCCTTCAAGTGAGCGAAAAATCGTGTTTTGTTGACTTTTTTCAAAGTGCGGAAAAGTCGTATAAATGGACATATCACATCATAATACACCTATATATAGCATGAAATGTGAGTTTACCCTAAGTCAAGAAATACGAATTTCTGGCCTCTAGTGAGCGAAAAATCGTGTTTTTTTGACTTTGTCCAATGTGCGGGAAAGGCATATATATGGACATATCACATCATAGTACACCTATATATATATATATATATATATAGCATGAAAAGTGAGTTTACAATTAAATCATGAATTAAGAATTTCTAGCCTCCATTGAGCGAAAAATCGTGTCTACTTGAGTTTGTGCAAAGTGTGGAAGAGTGGTATATATAGACATATCACATAATATTACACCTATATATAGAATGAAAAGTGAGTTTACATTAAGTCATGAAATCAGAATTTCTAGCCTCTAGTGAGCGAAAAATCCTTTTTTCTTGGCTTTGTGCAAAATGCGTAAAATTCGTATAAGTGGACATATCATATCATAATATACCTATATATACCAGGAAGAGTGAGTTTACATTAAATAATGAAATAAGAATTTCTTGCGTTTAGTGAGCGAAAAATCATGTTTACATGACTTTGTTCAATGTGCGGACGGGGCATATAAATGGACATATCACATCATAATACTTCTATATATAGCATGATAAGTGAGTTTATATTAAGTCTTGAAATCAGAATTTTAGCCTCTAGTGAGCGAAAACTCGTGTTTTCTTGACTTTGTTCGAAGTGCGGAAAAGGCATATAAATGGACATATCACATCCTAATACACCTTTATATAGTGTGAAAGGTTAGTTTACATTAAATTATGAAATAAGAATTTGTTGCGTTTAGTGAGCGAAAAATCATGTTTTCATGACTTTGTTCAATGTGCGGAAGAGACATATAAATGGATATATAACATAATACACCTATATATAGCATGAAAAGTGAGTTTACATTAAGTCATGAAATAAGAATTTCTACCCTCATGTGAGCGAAAAGTCGTGTTTTGTTTGACTTTGTCCAATGTGCGGGAAAGGCATATAAATGGACATATCACATCATAATACAGCTATATATAGCATGAAAAGCGAGTTTACATTAAATCATGAAATAAGAATTTCTTGACCCTAGTGAGCGAAAAATCGTGGTTTCTTGACCTTGTTCAATGTGCTGAAAAGGCATATAAATGGACATATCACATCATAATACACCTATATATAGAATGAAAAATGAGTTTACATTAAGTCATGAAATAAGAATTTCTACCTTCAAGTAAGCGAAAAATCGTGTTTTGTTGACTTTGTTCAAAGTGCGGAAAAGGAATATAAATGGACATATCACATCATAATACACCTATATATAGCATGAAAAGTGAGTTTATATTAAGTCATGAAATAAGATTTTCCAGCCTCTAGTCAGCGAAAAGTCGCGTTTTCTTGAATTAATAAAAAGTGCGGAAAAGGCATACAAATGGACATATCACATCATAATACACCTCATTATAGAATGAAAAATGAGTTTACCTTAAGTCATGAAATCAGAATTTCTGGCCTGGGGTGAGTGAAAAATCGCATTTTGTTGAATTAATACAAAGTGCGGAAAAGGCATATAAATGGACATATCACATCATAATACACCTATATATAGCAAGAAAAGAGAGTTTTCCTTAAGTCATGAAATAAGAATTTCTTGCCTCTAGTGAGCGAATAATCGTGTTTTCTTGACTGTATACAAAGTGCGGAAAAGGCACATAACTGGACATATCACATCATAATACACCTGTATATAGAATGAAAAGTGAGTTTACATAAAGGCATGAAATAAGAATTTCTAACTTCAAGTAAGCGAAAAATCGTGTTTTGTTGACTTTGTTCAAAGTGGGGAAAAGGAATATAAATGGACATATCACATCATAATACACCTATATATAGCATGAAAAGTGAGTTTACATTAATTCATGAAATAAGATTTTCTAGCCTCTAGTGAGCGAAATATCGCGATTTCTTGAATTAATAAAAAGTGCGGAAAAGCATATAAATGGACATATCACACCATTATACACCTATATATAGCATGAAAAGTGAGTTAACATTAATTCATGAAATAAAATTTTCTAGCCTCTAGTGAGGGAAAAATCGCATTTTCTTGAATTAATAAAAAGTGGGGAAATGGTATATAAAATGATATTTTAATGAAAAGAGGGTTTTCCTTAAGTCATGAAATAAGAATTTCTGGCCTCTAGTGAGCGAAAACTCGTGTTTTCTTGACTTTGTTCGAAGTGCGGAAAAGGCATATAAATGGACATATCACATCCTAATACACCTTTATATAGTGTGAAAGGTGAGTTTACATTAAATTATGAAATAAGAATTTGTTGCGTTTAGTGAGCGAAAAATCATGTTTTCATGACTTTGTTCAATGTGCGGAAGAGACATATAAATGGATATATAACATAATACACCTATATATAGCATGAAAAGTGAGTTTACATTAAGTCATGAAATAAGAATTTCTACCCTCATGTGAGCGAAAAGTCGTGTTTTGTTTGACTTTGTCCAATGTGCGGGAAAGGTATATAAATGGACATATCACATCATAATACAGCTATATATAGCATGAAAAGCGAGTTTACATTAAATCATGAAATAAGAATTTCTTGACCCTAGTGAGCGAAAAATCGTGGTTTCTTGACCTTGTTCAATGTGCTGAAAAGGCATATAAATGGACATATCACATCATAATACACCTATATATAGAATGAAAAATGAGTTTACATTAAGTCATGAAATAAGAATTTCTACCTTCAAGTAATCGAAAAATCGTGTTTTGTTGACTTTGTTCAAAGTGCGGAAAAGGAATATAAATGGACATATCACATCATAATACACCTATATATAGCATGAAAAGTGAGTTTATATTAAATCATGAAATAAGATTTTCCAGCCTCTAGTCAGCGAAAAGTCGCGTTTTCTTGAATTAATAAAAAGTGCGGAAAAGGCATACAAATGGACATATCACATCATAATACACCTCATTATAGAATGAAAAATGAGTTTACCTTAAGTCATGAAATCAGAATTTCTGGCCTGGGGTGAGTGAAAAATCGCATTTTGTTGAATTAATACAAAGTGCGGAAAAGGCATATAAATGGACATATCACATCATAATACACCTATATATAGCATGAAAAGAGAGTTTTCCTTAAGTCTTGAAATAAGAATTTCTGGCCTCTAGTGAGCGAAATATCGTGTTTTCTTGACTTTGTTCAAAGTGCGGAAAAGGCATATAAATGGACATATCACACCTTAATGCACCTTTAAATTTCAATAAAAGCGAGTTTACATTAAGTAATGAAATATGAATTTTTACTCACTAGTGAGCATAAAATCGTGTTTTCTCGACTTTGTTCAAAGTGCGGAAAAGGCATATAAATGGACATATCACACCTCTATACACCTTTTATTATCAATAAAAGTGAGTTTACGTTAAGTCATGAAATAAGAATTTTTACTCACTAGTGAGCGTAAAATCGTGTTTTGTCGACTTTGTTCAAAGTGCGGAAAAGGCATATAAATGGACATATCACACCTTAATGCACCTATTTTCAATAAAAGTGAGTTTACGTTAACTCATGAAATACCAATTTTTATTCACTAGTGAGCGTAAATTCGTGTTTTCTCGATTTTGTTCAAAGTGCGGAGAAGGCATATAACTGGACATATCACACCTTAATACACCTTTAAATATCAATAAAAGTGAGTTAACGTTAAGTCATGAAATAAGAATTTTTACTCACAAGTGAGCGTAAAATCGTGTTTTCTCGACTTTTTTCAAAGTGCGGAAAAAGCACATAAATGGACATATCACACCTTAATACACCTTTAAATAACAACAAAGCTGAGTACGTTGTCATTAAATAAGAATTTTTACTCACTAATGAGCGTAAAATCGTGTTTTCTTGACTTAGTTCACAGCGCGGTAAAGTGAGTGAAAAGTGAGTTTACATTAATTTATGAAATAAGATTTTCTAGCGTCTAGTAGTTGAAAAATCGCGTTTTCTTGAATTAATAAAAAGTGCGGAAAAGGCATATAAATGGACATATGACATCGTAATATACCTATATATAGCATGAAAAGTGAGTTTATATTAATTCATGAAATAAGATTTTCCAGCCTCTAGTGTGGGAAAAATCGTGTTTTCTTGAATTAATACAAAGTGCGGAAAAGGCATATAAATGGACATATCACATCATAATACACCTATATATAAAATGAAAAATTAGTTTACCTTAAGTATGTCGTCCTCCGTGGACTGGTGGTACCGTGCTAGCCTCTAGTTCCCAAGGTCGCGGGTTCAAACCCGGCGGAGGGCGATGGATTTTTTCGGGCGTAAAAATCGTTAGCACGGCTTCCTTCGGAAGGGATGTAAAGCCGGTGGTCCCGTGTCGTAGATTTACGGCACGTAAAAGAACCTCAAGCCTGATAAAGAGGCCTCTGAGCAAAATTACAGGTGTCTCACGCCCAATATAGAATGGGACGCTAAGAACCATAGTAGTTAAAGGGCGTCCATAAATAAAACTAAATTTTTTTTTTACCTTAAGTCATGAAATCAGAATTTCTGGCCTCTAGTGAGCGAAAACTCGCATTTTCTTGAATTAATACAAAGTGCGCAAAAGGCATATAAATGGACATATCACATCATAATACACCTAAATATAGTGAAAAATGAGTTAACCGTAAGTCATGAAATAAGAATTTCTGGCCTCTAGTGAGCGAAAGATCGTATTTTCTTGACTTTGTTCAAAGTGCGGAAAAGGCATATAAATGGACATATCACATCATAATACACCTGTATATAGCAAGAAAAGAGAGTTTTCCTTAAGTCATGAAATAAGATCTTCTGGTGAGCGAAAAATCGTGTTTTCTTGACTTTATACAAAGTGCGGAAAAGGCATACAAATGGACATATCACATCATCATACACCTATATATAGCAAGAAAAGAGAGTTTTCCTTAAGTCATGAAATAAGAATTTCTGGCCTCTAGTGAGCGAATAATCGTGTTTTTTTGACTGTATACAAAGTGCGGAAAACGCATATAACTGGACATATCACATCATAATACACCTATATATTAAATGAAAAGTGAGTTTACATTAATTCATGAAATAAGATTTTCTAGCCTCTAGTGAGTGAAAAATCGCGTTTTCTTCAATTAATAAATAGTGCGAAAAAGGCCTATAAATGGACATACATCATAATACACCTAAATATAGAATGAAAAATGAGTTTACCTTAAGTCACGAAATCAGAATTTCTGGCCTCTAGTGAGCGAAAAATCGCATTTTCTTGAATTAATACAAAGAGCAGAAAAGGCTTATAAATGGACATATCACATCATAATACACCTATATAGAATGAAAAATGAGTTTACCTTAAGTCATGAAATTAGAATTTCTGGCCTCTAGTGAGCGAAAAATCGTGTTTTCTTGACTTTGTTCACACTGCGGAAAAGGCATATAAAAGGACATATCACATCATAATACACCTATATATAGCATGAAAAGAGAGTTTTCCTTAAGTCTTGAAATAAGAATTTCTGGCATCTAGTGAGCGAAAAATCGTGTTTTCTTGACTTTGTTCAAAGTGCGGAAAAAGCATATAAATGGACATATCACATCATAATACACCTGTATATCACAAGAAAAGAGAGTTTTCCTTAAGTCATGAAATAAGATTTTCTGGCCTCTAGTGAGCGAAAAATCGTGTTTTCTTGAATTAATACAAAGTGCGGAAAAGGCATATAAATGGACATATCACATCATAAAGCACCTAAATATAGAATGAAAAATGAGTTTAAATTAAGTCATGAACTAAGAATTTCTGGCCTCTAGTGATCGAAAAATCGTGTTTTCTTGACTTTATACAAAGTGCGGAAAAGGATTATAAATGGACATATCAAATCATAATACACCTATATACAGCATGAAAAGTGAGTTTACATTAATTCATGAAATAAGATTTTCTATTCTCTAATGAGGGAAAAATCGCGTTTTCTTGAATAAATAAAAAGTGCGGAAAAGGCATATAAATGGACATATCACATCATAATACACCTAAATATAGAATGAAAAATGGTTTACCTTAAGTCAAGAAATCAGAATTTCTGACCTCTAGTGAGCGAAAAATCGCGTTTTCTTGAATTAATAAAAAGTGCGGAAAAGGCATATAAAAGGACATATAACATCATAATACACCTATATATAACATGAAAAGTGAGTTTACATTGATTCATGAAATAAGATTTTCTAGCCTCTAGTTAGCAAAAAATTGCGTTTTCTTGAATTAATACAAAGTGCGGAAAAGGCATATAAATGGACATATCACATCATAAAACACCTAAATATAGAATGAAAAATGAGTTTAAATTAAGTCATGAACTAAGAATTTCTGGCCTCTAGTGAGCGAATAATCGTGTTTTCTTGACTGTACACAAAGTTCGGAATAGGCATATAACTGGACATATCACATCATAATACACCTATATATAGAATGAAAAGTGAGTTTACATTAAGTTATGAAATAAGAATTTCTACCTTCAAGTAAGCGAAAAATCGTGTTTTGTTGACTTTGTTCAAAGTGGGGAAAAGGAATATAAATGGACATATCACATCATAATACACCTATATATAGCATGAAAAGTGAGTTTACATTAATTCATGAAATAAGATTTGCTAGCCTTTAGTGAGCGAAAAATCTCGTTTTCTTGAATTAATAAAAAGTGCGGAAAAGCTTATAAATCGACATATCACACCATTATACATCTATATATAGCATGAAAAGTGAGTTAACATTAATTCATGAAATAAAATTTTCTAGCCTCTAGTGAGGGAAAAATCGCATTTCTTGAATTAATAAAAAGTGGGGAAATGGCATATAAAATGATATATCAATGAAAAAAGAGTTTTCCTTAAGTCATGAAATAAGAATTTCTGGCCTCTAGTGAGCGAATAATCGTGTTTTTTTTGACTGTATACAAAGTGCGGAAAACGCATATAACTGGACATATCACATCATAATACACCTATATAGAATGAAAAATGAGTTTACCTTAAGTCATGAAATAAGAATTTCTGGCCTCTAGTGAGCGAAAAATCGTGTTTTCTTGACTTTGTTCACACTGCGGAAAAGGCATATAAAAGGACATTTCACATCATAATACACCTATATATAGCATGAAAACAGAGTTTTCCTTAGGTCTTGAAATAAGAATTTCTGGAATCTAGTGAGCGAAAAATCGTGTTTTCTTTACTTTGTTCAAAGTGCGGAAAAAGCATATAAATGGACATATCACATCATAATAAACCTATATATAACATGAAAAATGAGTTAACATTAATTCATGAAATAAGATTTTCTAGCCTCTAGTGAGCGAAAAATCGTGTTTTCTTGACTTTATACAAAGTGCGGAAAAGGCATATAAATGGACATATCACATCATAAAAAACCTATATATAGAATGAAAAGTGAGTTTACCTTAATTCATGAAATAAGATTTCCTACCTCTAGTGAGCGAAAAATCGTGTTTTCTTGATTTTGTCCAAAGTTCGGAAAAGGCATATAAATGGATATATCACATCATAATACACCTATATACCGCATGAAAAGTGAGTTTACATTAATTCATGAAATAAGATTTTCTATCATCTAGTGAGAGAAAGATCGCTCTTTCTTGAATTAATAAAAAGTCCGGAAAAGGCATATAAAAGGATATATCACATCATAATACACCTATATATAGCAAGAAAAGAGAGTTTTCCTTAAGTCATGAAATAAGAATTTCTGGCTTCTAGTGAGCGAATAATCGTGTTTTCTTGACTGTATACAAAGTGCGGAAAGGCATATAACTGGACATATCACCTCTTAATACACCTATATATAGAATGAAAAGTGAGTTTACATTAAGTCATGAAATAATAATTTCTACCTTCAAGTAAGCGAAAAATCGTGTTTTGTTGACTGTTCAAACTGCGGAAAAGGAATATAAATGGACATATCACATCATAATACACCTATATATAGCATGAAAAGTGAGTTTACATTAGTTCATGAAATAAGAATTTCTAGCCTCTAGAGCGAAAAATCGCGTTTTCTTGAATTAACAAAAAGTGCGGAAAAGCATATAAATGGACATATCACATCATAATACACCTAAATATAGAATGAAAAATGAGTTTACCTTAAGTCATAAAATCAGAATTTCTGGCCTCTAGTGAGCGAAAAATCGCATTTTCTTGAATTAATACAAAGTGCGGAAAAGGCATATAAATGGACATATCACAACATAATATTCCTATATAGAATGAAAAATGAGTTTACCTTAAGTCATGAAATAAGAATTTCTGGCCTCTAGTGAGCGAAAAATTGTGTTTTCTTGACTTTGTTCACACTGCGGAAAAGGCATATAAAAGGACATATCACATCATAATAAACCTATATATAGTATGAAAAATGAGTTAACATTAATTCATGAAATAAGTTTTTCTAGCCTCTAGTAAGCGAAAAATCGTGTTTTCTTGACTTTATACAAAGTGCGGAAAAGGCATATAAATGGTCATATCACATCATAAAAAACCTAAATATAGAATGAAAAGTGAGTTTACCTTAATTCATGAAATAAGATTTCCTAGCCTCTAGTGAGCGAAGAATCGTGTTTTCTTGATTTTGTCCAAAGTGCGGAAAAGGCATATAAATGGACATATCACATCATAATACAACTAAATATAGAATAAAAAATGAGTTTACATTAATTCATGAAATAAGATTTTCAAGCCTCTAGTTAGCTAAAAATCTCGTTTTCTTGAATTAATACAAAGTTCGGAAAAGGCATATAAATGGACATATCACATCATAATACACCTAAATATAGAATGAAAAATGAGTTTACCTTAAGTCATAAAATCACAATTTCTGGCCTCTAGTGAGCGAAAGATCGTGTTTTCTTGACTTTATACAAAGTGCGGAAAAGGCATATAAATGGACATATCACATCATAATACACCTATATATAGCATGAAAAGTGAGTTTACATTAATTCATGAAATAAGATTTTCTATTCTCTAATTAGGGAAAAATCGCGTTTTCTTGAATAAATAAAAAGTGCGGAAAAGGCATATAAATGGACATATCACATCATAATACACCTAAATATAGAATGAAAAATGGTTTACCTTACAGTCATGAAATCAGAATTTCGGACCTCTAGTGAGCGAAAAATCGCGTTTTCTTGAATTAATAAAAAGTGCGGAAAAGGCACATAAATGGACATATCACATCATAATACACCTATATATAGAATGAAAAGTGAGTTTACATTGATTCATGAAATAAGATTTTCTAGCCTCTAGTTAGCTAAAAATCGCGTTTACTTGAATTAATACAAAGTGCGGAAAAGGCATATAAATGGACATATCACATCATAAAACACCTAAATATAGAATGAAAAATGAGTTTAACTTAAGTCATGAATTAAGAATTTCTGGCCTCTAGTAATCGAAAAATCGTGTTTTCTTGACTTTATACAAAGTGTGGAAAAGGCATATAAAAGGATATGTCACATCATAATACACCTATATATAGCATGTAAAGAGAGTTTTCCTTAAGTCATGAAATAAGAATTTCTGGCCTCTTGTGAGCGAAAAATCGTGTTTTCTTGACTGTATACACAGTGCGGAAAATGCATATAAATTTACATATCACAGCAAAATATACCTATATATAGCATGAAAAGTGAGTTTACATTAATTCATGAAATAAGATTTTCTAGCCTCTAGAGCGAAAAATCGCGTTTTCTTGAATTAACAAAAAGTGCGGAAAAGCATATAAATGGACATATCACATCATTATACACCTATATATAGCATGAAAAGAGAGTTTTCCTAAAGTCATGAAATAAGAATTTCTGGCCTCTAGAGAGCGAATAATCGTGTTTTTTTGACTGTACACAAAGTGCGGAAAACGCATATAACTGGACATATCACACCTCTATATACCTTTTATTATCAATAAAATTGAGTTTACATTACGTCATGAAATAAGAATTTTTACTCACTAGTGATCGTAAAATCGTGTTTTGTCGACTTTGTTCAAAGTGCGGAAAAGGTATATAAATGGACATATCACACCTTAATGCACCTTTAAATTTCAATAAAAGTGAGTTTACCTTAAGTCTTGAAATAGGATTTTTTACTCACTAGTGAGCGGAAAATCGTGGTTTCTTGACCTTGTTCAATGTGCTGAAAAGGCATATAAATGGACATATCACATCATAACACACCTATATATAGAATGAAAAGTGAGTTTACATTAAGTCATGAAATAAGAATCTCTACCTTCAAGTAAGCGAAAAATCGTGTTTTTTTGACTTTGTTCAAAGTGCGGAAAAGGATTATAAATGGACATATCACATCATAATACACCTATATATAGCATGAAAAGTGAGTTTACATTAATTCATGAAATAAGATTTCCTAGCCTCTAGAGCGAAAAATCGCGTTTTCTTGAATTATAAAAAAGTGCGGAGAAGGATATAAATGGACATATCACATCATAATACACCTGTATATCACAAGAAAAGAGAGTTTTCCTTAAGTCATGAAATAAGATTTCCTAGCCTCTAGTGAGCGAAAAATCGTGTTTTCTTGATTTTGTCCAAAGTGCGGAAAAGGCATATAAATGGACATATCACATCATAATACAACTAAATATAGAATAAAAAATGAGTTTACATTAATTCATGAAATAAGATTTTCAAGCCTCTAGTTAGCTAAAAATCACGTTTTCTTGAATTAATACAAAGTTCGGAAAAGGCATATAAATGGACATATCACATCATAATACACCTAAATATAGAATGAAAAATGAGTTTACCTTAAGTCATAAAATCACAATTTCTGGCCTCTAGTGAGCGAAAGATCGTGTTTTCTTGACTTTGTTCAAAGTGGGGAAAAGGCATATAAATGGACATATCACATCATAATACATCTGTATATCACAAGAAAAGAGAGTATTCTTTAAGTCATGAAATAAGATTTTCTGGCCTCTAGTGAGCGAAAAATCGTGTTTTCTTGACTTTGTTCAAAGTGCGGAAAAGGCATATAAATGTACATATCACATCATAATACACCTATATATAGCATGAAAAGTGAGTTTACATTAATTCCTGAAATAAGATTTTCTATTCTCTAATTAGGGAAAAATCGCGTTTTCTTGAATAAATGAAAAGTGCGGAAAAGGCATATAAATGGACATATCACATCATAATACACCTAAATATAGAATGAAAAATGGTTTACCTTACAGTCATGAAATCAGAATTTCGGACCTCTAGTGAGCGAAAAATCGCGTTTTCTTGAATTAATAAAAAGTGCGGAAAAGGCACATAAATGGACATATCACATCATAATACACCTATATATAGAATGAAAAGTGAGTTTACATTGATTCATGAAATAAGATTTTCTAGCCTCTAGTTAGCTAAAAATCGCGTTTTCTTGAATTAATACAAAGTGCGGAAAAGGCATATAAATGGACATATCACATCATAAAACACCTAAATATAGAATGAAAAATGAGTTTTCCTTAAGTCCTGAAATAAGAATTTCTGGCCTCTTGTGAGCGAAAAATCGTGTTTTCTTGACTGTATACACAGTGCGGAAAATGCATATAAATGTACATATCACATCATAATATACCTATATATAGCATGAAAAGTGAGTTTACATTAATTCATGAAATAGATTTTCTAGCCTCTAGAGCGAAAAATCGCGTTTTCTTGAATTAACAAAAAGTGCGGAAAAGCATATAAATGGACATATCACATCATTATACACCTATATATAGCATGAAAAGAGAGTTTTCCTAAAGTCATGAAATAAGAATTTCTGGCCTCTAGAGAGCGAATAATCGTGTTTTTTTGACTGTACACAAAGTGCGGAAAACGCATATAACTGGACATATCACACCTCTATATACCTTTTATTATCAATAAAATTGAGTTAACATTACGTCATGAAATAAGAATTTTTACTCAATAGTGATCGTAAAATCGTGTTTTGTCGACTTTGTTCAAAGTGCGGAAAAGGTATATAAATGGACATATCACACCTTAATGCACCTTTAAATTTCAATAAAAGTGAGTTTACCTTAAGTCATGAAATAGGAATTTTTACTCACTAGTAAGCGGAAAATCGTGGTTTCTTGACCTTGTTCAATGTGCTGAAAAGGCATATAAATGGACATATCACATCATAATACACCTATATATAGAATGAAAAGTGAGTTTACATTAAGTCATGAAAGAAGAATCTCTACCTTCAAGTAAGCGAAAAATCGTGTTTTTTTGACTTTGTTCAAAGTGCGGAAAAGTATTATAAATGGACATATCACATCATAATACACCTATATATAGCATGAAAAGTGAGTTTACATTAATTCATGAAATAAGATTTTCTAGCCTCTAGAGCGAAAAATCGCGTTTTCTTGAATTATAAAAAAGTGCGGAAAAGCATATAAATGGACATATCACATCATAATACACCTATATATAGCATGAAAAGTGAGTTTACATTAATTCATGAAATCAGATTTTCTAGCCTCTAGTGAGCGAAAAATGGCGTTTTCTTGAATTAATTAAAAGTGCGGAAAAGCATATAAATGGACATATCACACCATTATACACCTATATATAGCATGAAAAGTGAGTTAACATTAATTCATGAAATAAAATTTTCTAGCCTCTAGTGGGGGAAAATTCGCATTTTCTTGAATTAATAAAAAGTGGGGAAATGGCATATAAAATGATATATCAATGAAAAGAGAGTTTTCCTTAAGTCATGAAATAAGAATTTCTGGCCTCTAGTGAGCGAATAAGCGTGTTTTTTTGACTGAATACAAAGTGCGGAAAACGCATATAACTGGACATATCACATCATAATACACCTATATATAGAATGAAAAGTGAGTTTACATTAATTCATGAAATAAGATTTTCTAGCCTCTAGTGAGGGAAAAATCTCGTTTTCTTGAATTAATAAAAAGTGCGAAAAAGGCCTATAAATGGACATACATCATAATACACCTAAATATAGAATGAAAAATGAGTTTACCTTAAGTCATGAAATCAGAATTCCTGGCCTCTAGTGAGCGAAAAGTCGCATTTTCTTGAATTAAAGCAGAGTGCGGAAAAGGCATATAAATGGACATATCACATCATAATACACCTATATAGAATGAAAAATGAGTTTACCTTAAGTCATGAAATAAGTATTTCTGGCCACTAGTGAGCTGAAAATCGTGTTTTCTTGACTCTGTTCACACTGCGGAAAAGGCATATAAATGGACATATTACACCTTAATGCACCTGTATATCACAAGAAAAGAGAGTTTTCCTTAAGTCATGAAATAAGAATTTCGGGCTTCTAGTGAGCGAAAAATCGCATTTTCTTGAATTAAAACAAAGTGCGGAAAAGGCATATAAATGGACATATCACATCATAATACACCTATATAGAATGAAAAATGAGTTTACCTTAAGTCATGAAATAAGAATTTCTGGCCTCTAGTGAGCGAAAAATCGTGTTTTCTTGACTTTATACAAAGTGCGGTAAAGGCATATAAATGGACATATCACATCATAATACACCTATATAAAGCATGAAAAGTGAGTTTACATTAATTCATGAAATAAGATTTTCTATCCTCTAGTGAGGGAAAAATCGCTCTATCTTGAATTAATAAAAAGTCCGGAAAAGGCATATAAAAGGATATATCACATCATAATACACCTATATATAGCAAGAAAAGAGAGTTTTCCTTAAGTCATGAAATAAGAATTTCTGGCGTCTAGTGAGCGAATAATCGTGTTTTCTTGACTGTATACAAAGTGCGGAAAAGGCATATAACTGGACATATCACATCTTAATACACCTTTAAGTAGCAATATAACTGAGTTTAAGTAAAGTCATGAAATAAGAATTGTTACTCACTAGTGAGCGTAAAATCGTGTTTTCTCGATTTTGGTCAAAGTGCGGAAAAGGCATATAAATGGACATATCACATCATAATACACCTATATATAGCATGAAAAGTGAGTTTACATTAATTCATGAAATAAGATTTTCTATTCTCTAATTAGGGAAAAATAGCGTTTTCTTGAATAACTAAAAAGTGCGGAAAAGGCATATAAATGGACATATCACATCATAATACACCTAAATATAGAATGAAAAATGGTTTACCTTACAGTCATGAAATCAGAATTTCGGACCTCTAGTGAGCGAAAAATCGCGTTTTCTTGAATTAATAAGAAGTGCGGAAAAGGCACATAAATGGACATATCACAACATAATACACCTATATATAGAATGAAAAGTGAGTTTACATTGATTCATGAAATAAGATTTTCTAGCCTCTAGTTAGCTAAAAATCGCGTTTTCTTGAATTAATACAAAGTGCGGAAAAGGCATATAAATGGACATATCACATCATAAAACAGCTAAATATAGAATGAAAAATAAGTTTAACTTAAGTCATGAATTAAGAATTTCTGGCGTCTAGTAATCGAAAAATCGTGTTTTCTTGACTTTACACAAAGTGCGGAAAAGGCATATAAAAGGATATGTCACATCATAATACACCTATATATAGCATGTAAAGAGAGTTTTCCTTAAGTCATGAAATAAGAATTTCTGGACTCTTGTGAGCGAAAAATCGTGTTTTCTTGACTGTATACACAGTGCGGAAAATGCATATAAATGCACATATCACATCATAATATACCTATATATAGCATGAAAAGTGAGTTTACATTAATTCATGAAATAGATTTTCTAGCCTCTAGAGCGAAAAATCGCGTTTTCTTGAATTAACAAAAAGTGCGGAAAAGCATATAAATGGACATATCACATCATTATACACCTATATATAGCATGAAAAGAGAGTTTTCCTAAAGTCATGAAATAAGAATTTCTGGCCTCTAGAGAGCGAATAATCGTGTTTTTTTGACTGTACACAAAGTGCGGAAAACGCATATAACTGGACACATCACACCTCTATATACCTTTTATTATCAATAAAATTGAGTTAACATTACGTCATGAAATAAGAATTTTTACTCACTAGTGATCGTAAAATCGTGTTTTGTCGACTTTGTTCAAAGTGCGGAAAAGGTATATAAATGGACCTATCACACCTTAATGCACCTTTAAATTTCAATAAAAGTGAGTTTACCTTAAGTCATGCAATAGGAATTTTTACTCACTAGTAAGCGGAAAATCGTGGTTTCTTGACCTTGTTCAATGTGCTGAAAAGGCATATAAATGGACATATCACATCATAATACACCTATATATAGAATGAAAAGTGAGTTTACATTAAGTCATGAAATAAGAATCTCTACCTTCAAGTAAGCGAAAAATCGTGTTTTTTTGACTTTGTTCAAAGTGCGGAAAAGGATTATAAATGGACATATCACATCATAATACACCTATATATAGCATGAAAAGTGAGTTTACATTAATTCATGAAATAAGATTTTCTAGCCTCTAGAGCGAAAAATCGCGTTTTGTTGAATTATAAAAAAGTGCGGATAAGCATATAAATGGACATATCACATCATAATACACCTATATATAGCATGAAAAGTGAGTTTACATTAATTCATGAAATAAGATTTTCTAGCCTCTAGTGAGCGAAAAATGGCGTTTTCTTGAATTAATTAAAAGTGCGGAAAGGCATATAAATGGACATATCACACCATTATACACCTATATATAGCATGAAAAGTGAGTTAACATTAATTCATGAAATAAAATTTTCTAGCCTCTAGTGGGGGAAAATTCGCATTTTCTTGAATTAATAAAATGTGGGGAAATGGCATATAAAATGATATATCAATGAAAAGAGAGTTTTCCTTAAGTCATGAAATAAGAATTTCTGGCCTCTAGTGAGCGAATAAGCGTGTTTTTTTGACTGAATACAAAGTGCGGAAAACGCATATAACTGGACATATCACATCATAATACACCTATATATAGAATGAAAAGTGAGTTTACATTAATTCATGAAATAAGATTTTCTAGCCTCTAGTGAGGGAAAAATCTCGTTTTCTTGAATTAATAAAAAGTGCGAAAAAGGCCTATAAATGGACATAGATCATAATACACCTAAATATAGAATGAAAAATGAGTTTACCTTAAGTCATGAAATCAGAATTCCTGGCCTCTAGTGAGCGAAAAGTCGCATTTTCTAGAATTAAAACAGAGTGCGGAAAAGGCATATAAATGGACATATCACATCATAATACACCTATATAGAATGAAAAATGAGTTTACCTTAAGTCATGAAATAAGTATTTCTGGCCACTAGTGAGCTGAAAATCGTGTTTTCTTGACTCTGTTCACACTGCGGAAAAGGCATATAAATAGACATATTACACCGTAATGCACCTGTATATCACAAGAAAAGAGAGTTTTCCTTAAGTCATGAAATAAGAATTTCGGGCCTCTAGTGAGCGAAAAATCGCATTTTCTTGAATTAAAACAAAGTGCGGAAAAGGCATATAAATGGACATATCACATCATAATACACCTATATAGAATGAAAAATGAGTTTACCTTAAGTCAAAAAATAAGAATTTCTGGCCTCTAGCGAGCGAAAAATCGTGTTTTCTTGACTTTATACAAAGTGCGGTAAAGGCATATAAATGGACATATCACATCATAATACACCTATATAAAGCATGAAAAGTGAGTTTACATTAATTCATAATATAAGATTTTCTATCCTCTAGTGAGGGAAAAATCGCTCTTTCTTGAATTAATAAAAAGTCCGGAAAAGGCATATAAAAGGATATATCACATCATAATACACCTATATATAGCAAGAAAAGAGAGTTTTCCTTAAGTCATGAAATAAGAATTTCTGGCGTCTAGTGAGCGAATAATCGTGTTTTCTTGACTGTATACAAAGTGCGGAAAAGGCATATAACTGGACATATCACATCTTAATACACCTTTAAATAGCAATATAACTGAGTTTAAGTAAAGTCATGAAATAAGAATTTTTACTCACTAGTGAGCGTAAAATCGTGTTTTCTCGATTTTGGTCAAAGTGCGGAAAAGGCATATAAATGGACATATCACATCATAATACACCTATATATAGCATGAAAAGGGAGTTTACATTAATTCATGAAATAAGATTTTCTATTCTCTAATTAGGGAAAAATCGCGTTTTCTTGAATAAATAAAAAGTGCGGAAAAGGCATATAAATGGACATATCACATCATAATACACCTAAATATAGAATGAAAAATGGTTTACCTTACAGTCATGAAATCAGAATTTCGGACCTCTAGTGAGCGAAAAATCGCGTTTTCTTGAATTAATAAAAAGTGCGGAAAAGGCACATAAATGGACATATCACAACATAATACACCTATATATAGAATGAAAAGTGAGTTTACATTGATTCATGAAATAAGATTTTCTAGCCTCTAGTTAGCTAAAAATCGCGTTTTCTTGAATTAATACAAAGTGCGGAAAAGGCATATAAATGGACATATCACATCATAAAACACCTAAATATAGAATGAAAAATGAGTTTAACTTAAGTCATGAATTAAGAATTTCTGGCGTCTAGTAATCGAAAAATCGTGTTTTCTTGACTTTACACAAAGTGCGGAAAAGGCATATAAAAGGATATGTCACATCATAATACACCTATATATAGCATGTAAAGAGAGTTTTCCTTAAGTCATGAAATAAGAATTTCTGGACTCTTGTGAGCGAAAAATCGTGTTTTCTTGACTGTATACACAGTGCGGAAAATGCATATAAATGTACATATCACATCATAATATACCTATATATAGCATGAAAAGTGAGTTTACATTAATTCATGAAATAGATTTTCTAGCCTCTAGAGCGAAAAATCGCGTTTTCTTGAATTAACAAAAAGTGCGGAAAAGCATATAAATGGACATATCACATCATTATACACCTATATATAGCATGAAAAATGAGTTTTCCTAAAGTCATGAAATAAGAATTTCTGGCCTCTAGAGAGCGAATAATCGTGTTTTTTTGACTGTACACAAAGTGCGGAAAACGCATATAACTGGACATATCACACCTCTATATACCTTTTATTATCAATAAAATTGAGTTAACATTACGTCATGAAATAAGAATTTTTACTCACTAGTGATCGTAAAATCGTGTTTTGTCGACTTTGTTCAAAGTGCGGAAAAGGTATATAAATGGACATATCACACCTTAATGCACCTTTAAATTTCAATAAAAGTGAGTTTACCTTAAGTCATGAAATAGGAATTTTTACTCACTAGTAAGCGGAAAATCGTGGTTTCTTGACCTTGTTCAATGTGCTGAAAAGGCATATAAATGGACATATCACATCATAATACACCTATATATAGAATGAAAAGTGAGTTTACATTAAGTCATGAAAGAAGAATCTCTACCTTCAAGTAAGCGAAAAATCGTGTTTTTTTGACTTTGTTCAAAGTGCGGAAAAGGATTATAAATGGACATATCACATCATAATACACCTATATATAGCATGAAAAGTGAGTTTACATTAATTCATGAAATAAGATTTTCTAGCCTCTAGAGCGAAAAATCGCGTTTTCTTGAATTATAAAAAAGTGCGGAAAAGCATATAAATGGACATATCACATCATAATACACCTATATATAGCATGAAAAGTGAGTTTACATTAATTCATGAAATCAGATTTTCTAGCCTCTAGTGAGCGAAAAATGGCGTTTTCTTGAATTAATTAAAAGTGCGGAAAAGCATATAAAAGGACATATCACACCATTATACACCTATATATAGCATGAAAAGTGAGTTAACATTAATTCATGAAATAAAATTTTCTAGCCTCTAGTGAGGGAAAATTCGCATTTTCTTGAATTAATAAAAAGTGGGGGAATGGCATATAAAATGATATATCAATGAAAAGAGAGTTTTCCTTAAGTCATGAAATAAGAATTTCTGGCCTCTAGTGAGCGAATAAGCGTGTTTTTTTGACTGAATACAAAGTGCGGAAAACGCATATAACTGGACATATCACATCATAATACACCTATATATAGAATGAAAAGTGAGTTTACATTAATTCATGAAATAAGATTTTCTAGCCTCTAGTGAGGGAAAAATCTCGTTTTCTTGAATTAATAAAAAGTGCGAAAAAGGCCTATAAATGGACATACATCATAATACACCTAAATATAGAATGAAAAATGAGTTTACCTTAAGTCATGAAATCAGAATTCCTGGCCTCTAGTGAGCGAAAAGTCGCATTTTCTTGAATTAAAACAGAGTGCGGAAAAGGCATATAAATGGACATATCACATCATAATACACCTATATAGAATAAAATATGAGTTTATCTTAAGTCATGAAATAAGTATTTCTGGCCACTAGTGAGCTGAAAATCGTGTTTTCTTGACTCTGTTCACACTGCGGAAAAGGCATATAAATGGACATATTACACCTTAATGCACCTGTATATCACAAGAAAAGAGAGTTTTCCTTAAGTCATGAAATAAGAATTTCGGGCCTCTAGTGAGCGAAAAATCGCATTTTCTTGAATTAAAACAAGGTGCGGAGAAGGCATATAAATGGACATATCACATCATAATACACCTATATAGAATGAAAAATGAGTTTACCTTAAGTCATGAAATAAGAATTTCTGGCCTCTAGTGAGCGAAAAATCGTGTTTTCTTGACTTTATACAAAGTGCGGTAAAGGCATATAAATGGACATATCACATCATAATACACCTATATAAAGCATGAAAAGTGAGTTTACATTAATTCATGAAATAAGATTTTCTATCCTCTAGTGAGGGAAAAATCGCTCTTTCTTGAATTAATAAAAAGTCCGGAAAAGGCATATAAAAGGATATATCACATCATAATACACCTATATATAGCAAGAAAAGAGAGTTTTCCTTAAGTCATGAAATAAGAATTTCTGGCGTCTAGTGAGCGAATAATCGTGTTTTCTTGACTGTATACAAAGTGCGAAAAAGGCATATAACTGGACATATCACATCTTAATACACCTTTAAATAGCAATATAACTGAGTTTAAGTAAAGTCATGAAATAAGAATTTTTGCTCACTAGTTAGCGTAAAATCGTGTTTTCTCGATTTTGGTCAAAGTGCGGAAAAGGCATATCAATGGACATATCACACCTTAATGCACCTATAAATTTCAATAAAAGTGAGTTTACCTTAAGTCATGAAATATGAATTTTTGCTCACTAGTGAGCGTAAAATCGTGTTTTCACGACTTTGTTCAAAGTGCGGAAAAGGCATATACATGGACATATCACACCTTAATACACCTTTAAACAGCAATATAACTGAGTTTAAGTAAAGTCATGAAATATGAATTTCTAATCACTAGTGAGCGTAAACTCGTGTTTTCTCGACTTTGTGCAAAGTGCGGAAAAGGTATATAAATGGACATATCACACCTTAATACACCCTTAAATAGCAATATAACTGAGTTTAAGTAAAGTCATGAAATAAGAATTTTTACTCACTAGTGAGCGTAAACTCGTGTTTTCTCGACTCTGTTCAAAGTGCGGAAAAGGTATATAAATGGACATATCACACCTTAATACACCTTTAAATAGCAATATAACTGAGTTTAAGTAAAGTCATGAAATAAGAATTTTTACTCACTAGTGAGCGTAAACTCGTGTTTTCTCGACTTTGTTCAAAGTGCGGAAAAGACATCAAAATGACATATCACACCTTAATACACCTTTAAATTTCAATAAAAGTGAGTTTACATTAAGTCATGAAATATGAATTTTTACTCACTACTGAGCGTAAAATCGTGTTTTCTCGACTTTGGTCAAAGTGCGGAAAAGGCATATAAATGGACATATTACACCTTAATACACCTTTAAATAGCAATAAAACTGAGTTTACGTAAAGTTATGAAATAAGAATTTTTACTCACTAGTGAGCGTAAAATCGTGTTTTCTCGACTTTGATCAAAGTGCGGAAAAGGCATATAAATGGACATATCACACCTCTATACACCTTTTATTATCAATAAAAGTGAGTTTACCTTACGTCATGAAATAAGAATTTTTAGTCACTAGTGATCGTAAAATCGTGTTATCTCGACTTTGTTCAAAGTGCGGAAAAGGTATATAAATGGACATATCACACCTTAATGCACCTTTGAATTTCAATAAAAGTGAGTTTACCTTAAGTCATGAAATAGGAATTTTTACTCACTAGTGAGCGTAAAATCGTGTTTTCTCGACTTTGGTCAAAGTGCGGAAAAGGCATATAAATGGACATATTACACCTTAATACACCTTTAAATAGCAGTAAAACTGAGTTTACGTAAAGTCATGAAATAAGAATTTTTACTCACTAGTGAGCGTAAAATCGTGTTTTCTCGACTTTGTTCAAAGTGCGGAAAAGGCATATAAATGGACATATCACACCTTAATGCACCTTTAAATTTCAATAAAAGTGAGTTTACATTAAGTCATGAAATAAGAATTTTATTCTCTACTGAGCGTAAAATCGTGTTTTGTCGACTTTGATCAAAGTGCGGAAAAGGCATATAAATGGACGTATCACACCTTAATGCACCCATTTTCAATAAAAGTGAGTTTACGTTAAGTCATGAAATACCAATTTTTATTTACTAGTGAGCGTAAATTCGTGTTTTCTCGATTTTGTTCAAAGTGCGGAAAAGGCATATAACTGGACATATCACACCTTAATACACCTTTAAATATCAATAAAGGCGAGTTTACGTTGTCATTAAATAAGAATTTTTACTCACTAATGAGTAATAAGAAATCGTGTTTTCTCGACTTTGTTCACAGTGCGGTAAAGGCATATAAAAGGTTATATCACATAATAATACACCTATATATAGCATGAATGAGAGTTTTCCTTAAGTCATGAAATAAGAATTTCTGGCCTCTAGTGAGCGAAAATTCGTGTTTTCTTGACTTTATACAAAGTGCGGAAAAGGCATATAACTGGACATAAAAACATCACAATACACCTATATATATATATAGCTTGAAAAGTGAGTATACATTAATTTATGAAATAAGATTTTCTAGCGTCTAGTAGTTGAAAAATCGCGTTTTCTTGAATTAATAAAAATTGCGGAAAAGGCATATAAATAGACACATCACATCATAATATACCTATATATAGCATGAAAAGTGAGTTTATATTAATTCATGAAATAAGATTTTCTAGCCTCTAGTGAGCGAAAAATCGCATTTTCTTGAATTAATAAAAAGTGCGGAAAAGCATATAAATGGACATATCACACCATTATACACCTATATATAGCATGAAAAGTGAGTTAACATTAATTCATGAAATAAAATTTTCTAGCCTCTAGTGAGGGAAAATTCGCATTTTCTTGAATTAATAAAAAGTGGGGAAATGGCATATAAAATGATATATCAATGAAAAGAGAGTTTTCCTCAAGTCATGAAATAAGAATTTCTGGCCTCTAGTTAGCGAATAAGCGTGTTTTTTTGACTGAATACAAAGTGCGGAAAACGCATATAACTGGACATATCACATCATAATACACCTATATATAGAATGAAAAGTGAGTTTACATTAATTCATGAAATAAGATTTTCTAGCCTCTAGTGAGCGAAAAATCTCGTTTTCTTGAATTAATAAAAAGTGCGAAAAAGGCCTATAAATGGACATACATCATAATACACCTAAATATAGAATGAAAAATGAGTTTACCTTAAGTCATGAAATCAGAATTTCTGGCCTCTAGTGAGCGAAAAGTCGCATTTTCTTGAATTAAAACAGAGTGCGGAAAAGGCATATAAATGGACATATCACATCATAATACACCTATATAGAATGAAAAATGAGTTTACCTTAAGTCATGAAATAAGTATTTCTGGCCACTAGTGTTTTCTTGACTCTGTTCACACTGCGGAAAAGGCATATAAATGGACATACTACACCTTATTGCACCTGTATATCACAAGAAAAGAGAGTTTTCCTTAAGTCATGAAATAAGAATTTCGGGCCTCTAGTGAGCGAAAAAGCGCATTTTCTTGAATTAAAACAAAGTCCGGAAAAGGCATATAAATGGACATATCACATCATAATACACCTATATAGAATGAAAAATGAGTTTACCTTAAGTCATGAAATAAGAATTTCTGGCCTCTAGTGAGCGAAAAATCGTGTTTTGTTGACTTTATACAAAGTGCGGTAAAGGCATATAAATGGACATATCACATCTAAATACACCTATATAAAGCATGAAAAGTGAGTTTACATTAATTCATGAAATAAGATTTTCTATCCTCTAGTGAGGGAAAAATCGCTCTTTCTTGAATTAATAAAAAGTCCGGAAAAGGCATATAAAAGGATATATCACATCATAATACACCTATATATAGCAAGAAAAGAGAGTTTTCCTTAAGTCATGAAATAAGGAATTTCTGGCGTCTAGTGAGCGAATAATCGTGTTTTCTTGACTGTATACAAAGTGCGGAAAAGGCATATAACTGGACATATCACATCTTAATACACCTTTAAATAGCAATATAACTGAGTTAAGTAAAGTCATGAAATAAGAATTTTTACTCACTAGTGAGCGTAAAATCGAGTTTTCTCGATTTTGGTCAAAGTGCGGAAAAGGCATATCAATGGACATATCACACCTTAATGCACCAATAAATTTCAATAAAAGTGAGTTTACCTTAAGTCATGAAATATGAATTTTTGCTCACTAGTGAGCGTAAAATCGTGTTTTCACGACTTTGTTCAAAGTGCGGAAAAGGCATATAAATGGACATATCACACCTTAATACACCTTTAAACAGCAATATAACTGAGTTTAAGTAAAGTCATGAAATAAGAATTTTTACTCACTAGTGAGCGTAAACTCGTGTTTTCTCGACTTTGTTCAAAGTCTGGAAAAGGCATATAAATGGACATATCACACCTTAATTCACCTATAAATTTCAATAAAAGTGAGTTTACATTAAGTCATGAAATATGAATTTTTACTCACTAGTGAGCGTAAACTCGTGTTTTCTCGACTTTGTGCAAAGTGCGGAAAAGGTATATAAATGGACATATCACACCTTAATACACCCTTAAATAGCAATATAACTGAGTTTAAGTAAAGTCATGAAATAAGAATTTTTACTCACTAGTGAGCGTAAACTCGTGTTTTCTCGACTCTGTTCAAAGTGCGGAAAAGGTATATAAATGGACATATCACACCTTAATACACCTTTAAATAGCAATATAACTGAGTTTAAGTAAAGTCATGAAATAAGAATTTTTACTCACTAG
The DNA here is from genome assembly GCA_030765065.1 of Deroplatys truncata. Lineage (NCBI taxonomy): Eukaryota > Metazoa > Arthropoda > Insecta > Mantodea > Mantidae > Deroplatys > Deroplatys truncata. The sequence continues at coordinate 54,810 of JAUKNL010000398.1, read as the reverse complement.
TGAGCGTAAACTCGTGTTTTCTCGACTTTGTTCAAAGTGCGGAAAAGACATAAAAATGACATATCACACCTTAATACACGTTTAAATTTCAATAAAAGTGAGTTTACATTAAGTCATGAAATAAGAATTTTTAGACACTAGTGATCGTAAAATCGTGTTTTCTCGAATTTGTTCAAAGTGCGGAAAAGGTATATAAATGGACATATCACACCTTAATGCACCTTTAAATTTCAATAAAAGTGAGTTTACCTTAAGTCATGAAATAGGAATTTTTACTCACTAGTGAGCGTAAAATCGTGTTTTCTCGACTTTGGTCAAAGTGCAGAAAAGGCATATAAATGGACATATTACACCTTAATACACCTTTAAATAGCAGTAAAACTGAGTTTACGTAAAGTCATGAAATAAGAATTTTTACTCACTAGTGAGCGTAAAATCGTGTTTTCTCGACTTTGTTCAAAGTGCGGAAAAGGCATATAAATGGACATATCACACCTTAATGCACCTTTAAATTTCAATAAAAGTGAGTTTACATTAAGTCATGAAATAAGAATTTTTATTCTCTAGGGAGCGTAAAATCGTGTTTTGTCGACTTTGATCAAAGTGCGGAAAAGGCATATAAATGGACATATCACACCTAAATGCACCCATTTTCAATAAAAGTGAGTTTACGTTAAGTCATGAAATACCAATTTTTATTCACTAATGAGCGTAAATTCGTGTTTTCTCGATTTTGTTCAAAGTACGGAGAAGGCATATACCTGGACATATCACACCTTAATACACCTTTAAATATCAATAAAAGTGAGTTTACGTTGTCATTAAATAAGAATTTTTACTCACTAATGAGCGTAAAATCGTGTTTTCTCGACTTTTTTCAAAGTGCGGAAAAAGCATATAAATGGACATATCACACCTTAGTACACCTTTAAATAACAACAAAAGTGAGTTTACGTTGTGATTAAATAAGAATTTTTACTCACTAATGAGCGTAAAATCGTGTTTTCTCGACTTTGTTCACAGTGCGGTAAAGGCATATACAAGTTATATCACATAATAATACACCTATATATAGCATGAATGAGAGTTTTCCTTAAGTCATGAAATAAGAATTTCTGGCCTCTAGTGAGCGAAAATTCGTGTTTTCTTGACTTTATACAAAGTGCGGAAAAGGCATATAACTGGACATAAAAACATCACAATACACCTATATATAGAAATAAAAGTGAGTTTACATTAATTCATGAAATAAGATTTTCTAGCCTCTAGTGAGGGAAAAATCTCGTTTTCTTGAATTAATAAAAAGTGCGAAAAAGGCCTATAAATGGACATACATCATAATACACCTAAATATAGAATGAAAAATGAGTTTACCTTAAGTCATGAAATCAGAATTTCTGGCCTCTAGTGAGCGAAAAGTCGCATTTTCTTGAATTAAAACAGAGTGCGGAAAAGGCATATAAATGGACATATCACATCATAATACACCTATATAGAATGAAAAATGAGTTTACCTTAAGTCATGAAATAAGTATTTCTGGCCACTAGTGAGCTGAAAATCGTGTTTTCTTGACTCTGTTCACACTGCGGAAAAGGCATATAAATGGACATATTACACCTTAATGCACCTGTATATCACAAGAAAAGAGAGTTTTCCTTAAGTCATGAAATAAGAATTTCGGGCCTCTAGTGAGCGAAAAATCGCATTTTCTTGAATTAAAACAAAGTGCGGAAAAGGCATATAAATGGACATATCACATCATAATACACCTGTATAGAATGAAAAATGAGTTTACCTTAAGTCATGAAATAAGAATTTCTGGCCTCTAGTGAGCGAAAAATCGTGTTTTGTTGACTTTATACAAAGTGCGGTAAAGGCATATAAATGGACATATCACATCATAATACACCTATATAAAGCATGAAAAGTGAGTTTACATTAATTCATGAAATAAGATTTTCTATCCTCTAGTGAGGGAAAAATCGCTCTTTCTTGAATTAATAAAAAGTCCGGAAAAGGCATATAAAAGGATATATCACATCATAATACACCTATATATAGCAAGAAAAGAGAGTTTTCCTTAAGTCATGAAATAAGAATTTCTGGCGTCTAGTGAGAAAAGAGAGTTTTCCTTAAGTCATGAAATAAGAATTTCGGGCCTATAGTGAGCGAAAAATCGCATTTTCTTGAATTAAAACAAAGTGCGGAAAAGGCATATAAATGGACATATCACATCATAATACACCTATATAGAATGAAAAATGAGTTTACCTTAAGTCATGAAATAAGAATTTCTGGCGTCTAGTGAGCGAAAAATCGTGTTTTCTTGACTGTATACAAAGTGCGGAAAAGGCATATAACTGGACATATCACATCTTAATACACCTTTAAATAGCAATATAACTGAGTTTAAGTAAAGTCATGAAATAAGAATTTTTACTCACTAGTGAGCGTAAAATCGTGTTCTCTCGATTTTGGTCAAAGTGCGGAAAAGGCATATCAATGGACATATCACACCTTAATGCACCAATAAATTTCAATAAAAGTGAGTTTACCTTAAGTCATGAAATATGAATTTTTGCTCACTAGTGAGCGTAAAATCGTGTTTTCACGACTTTGTTCAAAGTGCGGAAAAGGCATATAAATGGACATATCACACCTTAATACACCTTTAAACAGCAATATAACTGAGTTTAAGTAAAGTCATGAAATAAGAATTTTTACTCACTAGTGAGCGTAAAATCTTGATTTCTCGACTTTGTTCAAAGTGCGAGAAAGGCATATAAATGGACATATCACACCTTAATGCACCTTTATATTTCAATGAAAGTGAGTTTACATTAAGTTATGAAATAAGAATTTTTACTCACTAGTGAGCGTAAACTCGTGTTTTCTCGACTTTGTTCAAAGTCTGGAAAAGGCATATAAATGGACATATCACACCTTAATTCACCTATAAATTTCAATAAAAGTGAGTTTACATTAAGTCATGAAATATGAATTTTTACTCACTAGTGAGCGTAAACTCGTGTTTTCTCGACTTTGTGCAAAGTGCGGAAAAGGTATATAAATGGACATATCACACCTTAATACACCCTTAAATAGCAATATAACTGAGTTTAAGTAAAGTCATGAAATAAGAATTTTTACTCACTAGTGAGCGTAAACTCGTGTTTTCTCGACTCTGTTCAAAGTGCGGAAAAGGTATATAAATGGACATATCACACCTTAATACACCTTTAAATAGCAATATAACTGAGTTTAAGTAAAGTCATGAAATAAGAATTTTTACTCACTAGTGTGCGTAAACTCGTGTTTTCTCGACTTTGTTCAAAGTGCGGAAAAGACATAAAAATGACATATCACAACTTAATACACCTTTAAATTTCAATAAAAGCGAGTTTACATTAAGTCATGAAATATGAATTTTTACTCACTACTGAGCGTAAAATCGTGTTTTCTCGACTTTGGTCAAAGTGCGGAAAAGGCATATAAATGGACATATTACACCTTAATACACCTTTGAATAGCAATAAAACTGAGTTTACGTAAAGTCATGAAATAAGAATTTTTACTCACTAGTGAGCGTAAAATCGTGTTTTCTCGACTTTGATCAAAGTGCGGAAAAGGCATATAAATGGACATATCACACCTCTATACACCTTTTATTATCAATAAAAGTGAGTTTACCTTACGTCATGAAATAAGAATTTTTAGTCACTAGTGATCGTAAAATCGTGTTTTCTCGACTTTGTTCAAAGTGCGGAAAAGGTATATAAATGGACATATCACACCTTAATGCACCTTTAAATTTCAATAAAAGTGAGTTTACCTTAAGTCATGAAATAGGAATTTTTACTCACTAGTGAGCGTAAAATCGTGTTTTCTCGACTTTGGTCAAAGTGCGGAAAAGGCATATAAATGGACATATTACACCTTAATACACGTTTAAATAGCAGTAAAACTGAGTTTACGTAAAGTCATGAAATAAGAATTTTTACTCACTAGTGAGCGTAAAATCGTGTTTTCTCGACTTTGTTCAAAGTGCGGAAAAGGCATATAAATGGACATATCACACCTTAATGCACCTTTAAATTTCAATAAAAGTGAGTTTACATTAAGTCATGAAATAAGAACTTTTATTCTCTAGTGAGCGTAAAATCGTGTTTTGTCGACTTTGATCAAAGTGCGGAAAAGGCATATAAATGGACATATCACACCTTAATGCACCCATTTTCAATAAAAGTGAGTTTACGTTAAGTCATGAAATACCAATTTTTATTCACTGGTAAGCGTAAATTCGTGTTTTCTCGATTTTGTTCAAAGTGCGGAGAAGGCATATAACTGGACATATCACACCTTAATACACCTTTAAATATCAATAAAAGTGAGTTTACGTTGTCATTAAATAAGAATTTTTACTCACTAATGAGCGTAAAATCCTGTTTTCTCGCCTTTTTTCAAAGTGCGGAAAAAGCATATAAATGGACATATCACACCTTAGTACACCTTTAAATAACAACTTAAGTGAGTTTACGTTGTCATTAAATAAGAGTTTTTACTCACTAATGAGCGTAAAATCGTGTTTTCTCGACTTTGTTATCAGTGCGGTAAAGGCATATAAAAGGTTATATCACATAATATTACACCTATATATAGCTTGAATGAGAGTTTTCCTTAAGTCATGAAATAAGAATTTCCGGCCTCTAGTGAGCGAAAATTCGTGTTTTCTTGACTTTATACAAAGTGCGGAAAAGGCATATAACTGGACATAAAAACATCACAATACACCTATATATATATATATATATATATATATATAGCTCGAAAAGTGAGTATACATTAATTTATGAAATAAGATTTTCTAGCGTCTAGTAGTTGAAAAATCGCGTTTTTTTGAATTAATAAAAAGTGCGTAAAAGCATATAAATGGACATATCACACCATTATACACCTATATATAGCATGAAAAGTGAGTTAACATTAATTCATGAAATAAAATTTCCAGCCTCTAGTGAGGGAAAATTCGCATTTTCTTGAATTAATAAAAAGTGGGGAAATGGCATATAAAATGATATATCAATGAAAAGAGAGTTTTCCTTAAGTCATGAAATAAGAATTTCTGGCCTCTAGTGAGCGAATGAGCGTGTTTTTTTGACTGAATACAAAGTGCGGAAAACGCATATAACTGGACATATCACATCATAATACACCTATATATAGAATGAAAAGTGAGTTTACATTAATTCATGAAATAAGATTTTCTAGCCTCTAGTGAGGGAAAAATCTCGTTTTCTTGAATTAATAAAAAGTGCGAAAAAGGCCTATAAATGGACATACATCATAATACACCTAAATATAGAATGAAAAATGAGTTTACCTTAAGTCATGAAATCAGAATTTCTGGCCTCTAGTGAGCGAAAAGTCGCATTTTCTTGAATTAAAACAGAGTGCGGAAAAGGCATATAAATGGACATATCACATCATAATACACCTATATAGAATGAAAAATGAGTTTACCTTAAGTCATGAAATAAGTATCTCTGGCCACTAGTGAGCTGAAAATCGTGTTTTCTTGACTCTGTTCACACTGCGGAAAAGGCATATAAATGGACATATTACACCTTAATGCACCTGTATATCACAAGAAAAGAGAGTTTTCTTTAAGTCATGAAAAAAGAATTTCGGGCCTCTAGTGAGCGAAAAATCGTGTTTTCTTGACTTTATACAAAGTGCGGTAAAGGCATACAAATGGACATATCACATCATAATACACCTATATAAAGCATGAAAAGTGAGTTTACATTAATTCATGAAATAAGATTTTCTATCCTCTAGTGAGGGAAAAATCGCTCTTTCTTGAATTAATAAAAAGTCCGGAAAAGGCATATAAAAGGATATATCACATCATAATACACCTATATATAGCAAGAAAAGAGAGTTTTCCTTAAGTCATGAAATAAGAATTTCTGGCGTCTAGTGAGCTAATATTCGTGTTTTCTTGACTGTATACAAAGTGCGGAAAAGGCATATAACTGGACATATCACATCTTAATACACCTTTAAATAGCAATAAAACTGAGTTTACGTAAAGTCATGAAATAAGAATTTTTACTCACTAGTGAGCGTAAAATCGTGTTTTCTCGACTTTGATCAAAGTGCGGAAAAGGCTTATAAATGGACATATCACACCTCTATACACCTTTTATTATCAATAAAAGTGAGTTTACCTTACGTCATGAAATAAGAATTTTTAGTCACTAGTGATCGTAAAATCGTGTTTTCTCGACTTTGTTCAAAGTGCGGAAAAGGTATATAAATGGACATATCACACCTTAATGCACCTTTAAATTTCAATAAAAGTGAGTTTATCTTAAGTCATGAAATAGGAATTTTTACTCACTAGTGAGCGTAAAATCGTGTTTTCTCGACTTTGGTCAAAGTGCAGAAAAGGCATATAAATGGACATATTACACCTTAATACACCTTTAAATAGCAGTAAAACTGAGTTTACGTAAAGTCATGAAATAAGAATTTTTACTCACTAGTGAGCGTAAAATCGTTTTTTCTCGACTTTGTTCAAAGTGCGGAAAAGGCATATAAATGGACATATCACACCTTAATGCACCTTTAAATTTCAATAAAAGTGAGTTTACATTAAGTCATGAAATAAGAATTTTTATTCTCTAGTGAGCGTAAAATCGTGTTTTGTCGACTTTGATCAAAGTGCGGAAAAGGCATATAAATGGACATATCACACCTTAATGCACCCATTTTCAATAAAAGTGAGTTTACGTTAAGTCATGAAATACCAATTTTTATTCACTAGTGAGCGTAAATTCGTGTTTTCTCAATTTTGTTCAAAGTACGGAGAAGGCATATAACTGGACATATCACACCTTAATACACCTTTAAATATCAATAAAAGTGAGTTTACGTTGTCATTAAATAAGAATTTTTACTCACTAATGAGCGTAAAATCGTGTTTTCTCGACTTTTTTCAAAGTGCGGAAAAAGCATATATATGGACATATCACACCTTGTACACCTTTAAATAACAACAAAAGTGAGTTTACGTTGTCATTAAATAAGAATTTTTACTCACTAATGAGCGTAAAATCGCGTTTTCTCGACTTTGTTCACAGTGCGGTAAAGGCATATAAAAGGTTATATCACATAATAATACACCTATATATAGCATGAATGAGAGTTTTCCTTAAGTCATGAAATAAGAATTTCTGGCCTCTAGTGAGCGAAAATTCGTGTTTTCTTGACTTTATACAAAGTGCGGAAAAGGCATATAACTGGAAATAAAAACATCACAATACACCTATATATATATATATGTATATAGCTTGAAAAGTGAGTATACATTAATTTATGAAATAAGATTTTCTAGCGTCTAGTAGTTGAAAAATCGCGTTTTCTTGAATTAATAAAAATTGCGGAAAAGGCATATAAATAGACACATCACATCATAATATACCTATATATAGCATGAAAAGTGAGTTTATATTAATTCATGAAATAAGATTTTCTAGCCTCTAGTGAGGGAAAAATCGCGTTTTCTTGAATTAATACAAAGTGCGGAAAAGGCATATAAATGGACATATCACATCATAATACACCTAAATATAAAATGAAAAATGAGTTTACCATAAGTCATGAAATAAGATCTTCTGGTGAGCGAAAAATCGTGTTTTCTTGACGTTATACAAAGTGCGGAAAAGGCATACAAATGGATATGTCACATCATAATACACCTATATATAGCATGTAAAGAGAGTTTTCCTTAAGTCATGAAATAAGAATTTCTGGCCTCTTGTGAGCGAAAAATCGTGTTTTCTTGACTGTATATACGGTTCGGAAAAGGCATATAAATGTACATATCACATCATAATATACCTATATACAGCATGAAAAGTGAGTTTACAGTAATTCATGAAATAAGATCTTCTAGCCTCTAGTTAGCTAAAAATCGCGTTTTCTTGAATTAACAAAAAGTGCGGAAAAGCATATTAATGGACATATCACTTCATTATACACCTATATATAGCATGAAAAGAGAGTTTTCCTTAAGTCATGAAATAAGAATATCTGGCCTCTGGAGAGCGAATAATCGTGTTTTTTTGACTGTATACAAAGTGCGGAAAAGGCATATAAATGGTCATATCACATCATAAAAAACCTACATATAGAATGAAAAGTGAGTTTACCTTAATTCATGAAATAAGATTTCCTAGCCTCTAGTGAGCGAAAAATCGTGTTTTCTTGATTTTGTCCAAAGTGCGGAAAAGGCATATAAATGGACATATCACATCGTAATACAACTAAATATAGAATAAAAAATGAGTTTACATTAATTCATGAAATAAGATTTTCAAGCCTCTAGTTAGCTAAAAATCGCGTTTTCTTGAATTAATACAAAGTTCGGAAAAGGCATATAAATGGACATATCACATCATAATACACCTAAATATAGAATGAAAAATGAGTTTACCTTAAGTCATAAAATCACAATTTCTGGCCTCTAGTGAGCGGAAGATCGTGTTTTCTTGACTTTGTTCAAAGTGGGGAAAAGGCATATAAATGGACATATCACATCATAATACATCTGTATATCACAAGAAAAGAGAGTTTTCTTTAAGACATAAAATAAGATTTTCTGGCCTCTGGTGAGCGAAAAATCGGGTTTTCTTGACTTTATACAAAGTGCGGAAAAGGCATATAAATGGACATATCACATCATAATACACCTATATATAGCATGAAAGGTGAGTTTACATTAATTCATGAAATAAGATTTCCTACTCTCTAATTAGGGAAAAATCGCGTTTTCTTGAATAAATAAAAAGTGCGGAAAAGGCATATAAATGGACATATCACATCATAATACACCTAAATATAGAATGAAAAATGGTTTACCTTACAGTCATGAAATCAGAATTTCCGACCTCTAGTGAGCGAGAAATCGCGTTTTCTTGAATTAATAAAAAGTGCGGAAAAGGCACATAAATGAACATATCACATCATAATACACCTATATATAGAATGAAAAGTGAGTTTACATTGATTCATGAAATAAGATTTTCTAGCCTCTAGTTAGCTAAAAATCGCGTTTTCTTGAATTAATACAAAGTGCGGAAAAGGCATATAAATGGACATATCACATCATAAAACACCTAAATATAGAATGAAAATGAGTTTAACTTAAGTCATGAATTAAGAATTTCTGGCCTCTAGTAATCGAAAAATCGTGTTTTCTTGACTTTATTCAAAGTGCGGAAAAGGCATATAAAAGGATATGTCACATCATAATACACCTATATATAGCATGTAAAGAAAGTTTTCCTTAAGTCATGAAATAAGAATTTCTGGCCTCTTGTGAGCGAAAAATCGTGTTTTCTTGACTGTATACACAGTGCGGAAAATGTATATAAATGTACATATTACATCATAATATACCTATATATAGCATGAAAAGTGAGTTTACATTAATTCATGAAATAAGATTTTCTAGCCTCTAGAGCGAAAAATCGCGTTTTCTTGAATTAACAAAAAGTGCGGAAAAGCATATAAATGGACATATCACATCATTATACACCTATATATAGCATGAAAAGAGAGTTTTCCTAAAGTCATGAAAAAAGAATTTCTGGCCTCTAGAGAGCGAATAATCGTGTTTTTTTGACTGTACACAAAGTGCGGAAAACGCATATAACTGGACATATCACACCTCTATATACCTTTTATTATCAATAAAATTGAGTTTACATTACGTCATGAAATAAGAATTTTTACTCACTAGTGATCGTAAAATCGTGTTTTGTCGACTTTGTTCAAAGTGCGGAAAAGGTATATAAATGGACATATCACACCTTAATGCACCTTTAAATTTCAATAAAAGTGAGTTTACCTTAAGTCATGAAATAGGAATTTTTACTCACTAGTGAGCGGAAAATCGTGGTTTCTTGACCTTGTTCAATGTGCTGAAAAGGCATATAAATGGATATGTCACATCATAATACACCTATATATAGAATGAAAAGTGAGTTTACATTAAGTCATGAAATAAGAATCTCTACCTTCAAGTAAGCGAAAAATCGTGTTTTTTTGACTTTGTTCAAAGTGCGGAAAAGGATTATAAATGGACATATCACATCATAATACACCTATATATAGCATGAAAAGTGAGTTTACATTAATTCATGAAATAAGATTTTCTAGCCTCTAGAGCGAAAAATCGCGTTTTCTTGAATTATAAAAAAGTGCGGAAAAGCATATAAATGGACATATCACATCATAATACACCTATATATAGCATGAAAAGTGAGTTTACATTAATTCATGAAATAAGATTTTCTAGCCTCTAGTGAGCGAAAAATCGCGTTTTCTTGAATTAATAAAAAGTGCGGAAAAGCATATAAATGGACATATCACACCATTATACACCTATATATAGCATGAAAAGTGAGTTAACATTTATTCATGAAATAAAATTTTCTAGCCTCTAGTGAGGGAAAATTCGCATTTTCTTGAATTAATAAAAAGTGGGGAAATGGCATATAAAATGATATATCAATGAAAAGAGAGTTTTCCTTAAGTCATGAAATAAGAATTTCTGGCCTCTAGTGAGCGAATAAGCGTGTTTTTTTGACTGAATACAAAGTGCGGAAAACGCATATAACTGGACATATCACATCATAATACACCTATATATAGAATGAAAAGTGAGTTTACATTAATTCATGAAATAAGATTTTCTAGCCTCTAGTGAGGGAAAAATCTCGTTTTCTTGAATTAATAAAAAGTGCGAAAAAGGCCTATAAATGGACATACATCATAATACACCTAAATATAGAATGAAAAATGAGTTTACCTTAAGTCATGAAATCAGAATTTCTGGCCTCTAGTGAGCGAAAAGTCGCATTTTCTTGAATTAAAACAGAGTGCGGAAAAGGCATATAAATGGACATATCACATCATAATACACCTATATAGAATGAAAAATGAGTTTACCTTAAGTCATGAAATAAGTATTTCTGGCCACTAGTGAGCTGAAAATCGTGTTTTCTTGACTCTGTTCACACTGCGGAAAAGGCATATAAATGGACATATCACATCATAATACACCTATATAGAATGAAAAATGAGTTTACCTTAAGTCATGAAATAAGAATTTCTGGCCTCTAGTGAGCGAAAAATCGTGTTTTGTTGACTTTATACAAAGTGCGGTAAAGGCATATAAATGGACATATCACATCATAATACACCTATATAAAGCATGAAAAGTGAGTTTACATTAATTCATGAAATAAGATTTTCTATCCTCTAGTGAGGGAAAAATCGCTCTTTCTTGAATTAATGAAAAGTCCGGAGAAGGCATATAAAAGGATATATCACATCATAATACACCTATATATAGCAAGAAAAGAGAGTTTTCCTTAAGTCATGAAATAAGAATTTCTGGCGTCTAGTGAGAAAAGAGTGTTTTCCTTAAGTCATGAAATAAGAATTTCGGGCCTCTAGTGAGCGAAAAATCGCATTTTCTTGAATTAAAACAAAGTGCGGAAAAGGCATATAAATGGACATATCACATCATAATACACCTATATAGAATGAAAAATGAGTTTACCTTAAGTCATGAAATAAGAATTTCTGGCCTCTAGTGAGCGAAAAATCGTGTTTTCTTGACTGTATACAAAGTGCGGAAAAGGCATATAACTGGACATATCACATCTTAATACACCTTTAAATAGCAATGTAACTGAGTTTAAGTAAAGTCATGAAATAAGAATTTTTACTCACTAGGGAGCGTAAAATCGTGTTTTCTCGATTTTGGTCAAAGTGCGGAAAAGGCATATCAATGGACATATCACACCTTAATGCACCTATAAATTTCAATAAAAGTGAGTTTACCTTAAGTCATGAAATATGAATTTTTGCTCACTAGTGAGCGTAAAATCGTGTTTTCACGACTTTGTTCAAAGTGCGGAAAAGGCATATAAATGGACATATCACACCTTAATACACCTTTAAACAGCAATATAACTGAGTTTAAGTAAAGTCATGAAATAAGAATTTTTACTCACTAGTGAGCGTAAAATCTTGTTTTCTCGACTTTGTTCAAAGTGCGAGAAAGGCATATAAATGGACATATCACACCTTAATGCACCTTTAAATTTCAATGAAAGTGAGTTTACATTAAGTCATGAAATAAGAATTTTTACTCACTAGTGAGCGTAAACTCGTGTTTTCTCGACTTTGTTCAAAGTCTGGAAAAGGCATATAAATGGACATATCACACCTTAATTCACCTATAAATTTCAATAAAAGTGAGTTTACATTAAGTCATGAAATATGAATTTTTACTCACTAGTGAGCGTAAACTCGTGTTTTCTCGACTTTGTGCAAAGTGCGGAAAAGGTATATAAATGGACATATCACACCTTAATACACCCTTAAATAGCAATATAACTGAGTTTAAGTAAAGTCATGAAATAAGAATTTTTACTCACTAGTGAGCGTAAACTCGTGTTTTCTCGACTTTGTTCAAAGTGCGGAAAAGACATAAAAATGACATATCACACCTTAATACACCTTTAAATTTCAATAAAAGTGAGTTTCCATTAAGTCATGAAATATGAATTTTTACTCACTACTGAGCGTAAAATCGTGTTTTCTCGAATTTGGTCAAAGTGCGGAAAAGGCATATAAATGGACATATTACACCTTAATACACCTTTGAATAGCAATAAAACTGAGTTTACGTAAAGTCATGAAATAAGAATTTTTACTCACTAGTGAGCGTAAAATCGTGTTTTCTCGACTTTGATCAAAGTGCGGAAAAGGCATATAAATGGACATATCACACCTCTATACACCTTTCATTATCAATAAAAGTGAGTTTACCTTACGTCATGAAATAAGAATTTTTAGTCAGTAGTGATCGTAAAATCGTGTTTTCTCGACTTTGTTCAAAGTGCGGAAAAGGTATATAAATGGACATATCACACCTTAATGCACCTTTAAATTTCAATAAAAGTGAGTTTACCTTAAGTCATGAAATAGGAATTTTTACTCACTAGTGAGCGTAAAATCGTGTTTTCTCGACTTTGGTCAAAGTGCGGAAAAGGCATATAAATGGGCATATTACACCTTAATACACCTTTAAATAGCAGTAAAACTGAGTTTACGTAAAGTCATGAAATAAGAATTTTTACTCACTAGTGAGCGTAAAATCGTGTTTTCTCGACTTTGTTCAAAGTGCGGAAAAGGCATATAAATGGACATATCACACCTTAATGCACCCATTTTCAATAAAAGTGAGTTTACGTTAAGTCATGAAATACCAATTTTTATTCACTAGTAAGCGTAAATTCGTGTTTTCTCGATTTTGTTCAAAGTGCGGAGAAGGCATATAACTGGACATATCACACCTTAATACACCTTTAAATATCAATAAAAGTGAGTTTCCGTTGTCATTAAATAAGAATTTTTACTCACTAATGAGCGTAAAATCCTGTTTTCTCGACTTTTTTCAAAGTGCGAAAAAAGCATATAAATGGACATATCACACCTTAGTACACCTTTAAATAACAACAAAAGTGAGTTTACGTTGTCATTAAATAAGAATTTTTACTCACTAATGAGCGTAAAATCGTGTTTTCTCGACTTTGTTCTCAGTGCGGTAAAGGCATATAAAAGGTTATATCCCATAATAATACACCTATATATAGCATGAATGAGAGTTTTCCTTAAGTCATGAAATAAGAATTTCCGGTCTCTAGTGAGCGAAAATTCGTGTTTTCTTGACTTTATACAAAGTGCGGAAAAGGCATATAACTGGACATAAAAACATCACACTACACCTATATATATATAGCTCGAAAAGTGAGTATACATTAATTTATGAAATAAGATTTTCTAGCGTCTAGTAGTTGAAAAATCGCGTTTTCTCGAATTAATAAAAATTGCGGAAAAGGCATATAAATAGACACATCACATCATAATATACCTATATATAGCATGAAAAGTGAGTTTATATTAATTCATGAAATAAGATTTTCTAGCCTCTAGTGAGCGAAAAATCGCGTTTTCTTGAATTAATTAAAAGTGCGTAAAAGCATATAAATGGACATATCACACCATTATACACCTATATATAGCATGAAAAGTGAGTTAACATTAATTCATGAAATAAAATTTTCTAGCCTCTAGTGAGGGAAAATTCGCATTTCCTTGAATTAATAAAACGTGGGGAAATGGCATATAAAATGATATATCAATGAAAAGAGAGTTTTCCTTAAGTCATGAAATAAGAATTTCTGGCCTCTAGTGAGCGAATAAGCGTGTTTTTTTGACTGAATACAAAGTGCGGAAAACGCATATAACTGGACATATCACATCATAATACACCTATATATAGAATGAAAAGTGAGTTTACATTAATTCATGAAATAAGATTTTCTAGCCTCTAGTGAGGGAAAAATCTCGTTTTCTTGAATTAATAAAAAGTGCGAAAAAGGCCTATAAATGGACATACATCATAACACCTAAATATAGAATGAAAAATGAGTTTACCTTAAGTCATGAAATCAGAATTTCTGGCCTCTAGTGAGCGAAAAGTCGCATTTTCTTGAATTAAAACAGAGTGCGGAAAAGGCATATAAATGGACATATCACATCATAATACACCTATATAGAATGAAAAATGAGTTTACCTTAAGTCATGAAATAAGTATTTCTGGCCACTAGTGAGCTGAAAATCGTGTTTTCTTGACTCTGTTCACACTGCGGCAAAGGCATATAAATGGACATATTACACCTTAATGCATCTGTATATCACAAGAAAAGAGAGTTTTGCTTAAGTCATGAAATAAGAATTTCGGGCCTCTAGTGAGCGAAAAATCGTGTTTTCTTGACTTTATACAAAGTGCGGTGAAGGCATATAAATGGACATATCACATCATAATACACCTATATATAGCATGAAAAGTGAGTTTACATTAATTCATGAAATAAGATTTTCTATCCTCTAGTGAGGGAAAAATCGCTCTTTCTTGAATTAATAAAAAGTCCGGAAAAGGCATATAAAAGGATATATCACATCATAATACACCTATATATAGCAAGAAAAGAGAGCTTTCCTTAAGTCATGAAATAAGAATTTCTGGCGTCTAGTGAGCGAATAATCGTAATTTCTTGACTGTATACAAAGTGCGGAAAAGGCATATAACTGGACATATCACACCTTAATACACCTTTAAATATCAATAAAAGTGAGTTTACGTTGTCATTAAATAAGAATTTTTACTCACTAATGAGCGTAAAATCGTGTTTTCTCGACTTTGTTCACAGTGCGGTAAAGGCATATAAAAGGTTATATCACATAATAATACACCTATATATAGCATGAATGAGAGTTTTCCTTAAGTCATGAAATAAGAATTTCCGGCCTCTAGTGAGCGAAAATTCGTGTTTTCTTGACTTTATACAAAGTGCGGAAAAGGCATATAACTGGACATAAAAACATCACAATACACCTATATATATATATATATATATAGCTTGAAAAGTGAGTATACATTAATTTATGAAATAAGATTTTCTAGCGTCTAGTAGTTGAAAAATCGCGTTTTCTTGAATTAATAAAAATTGCGGAAAAGGCATATAAATAGACACATCACATCATAATATACCTATATATAGCATGAAAAGGTGAGTTTATATTAATTCATGAAATAAGATTTTCTAGCCTCTAGTGAGGGAAAAATCGTGTTTTCTTGAATTAATACAAAGTGCGGAAAAGGCATATAAATGGACATATCACATCATAATACACCTAAATATAAAATGAAAAATGAGTTTACCTTAAGTCATGAAATCAGAATTTCTGGCCTCTAGTGAGCGAAAACTCGCATTTTCTTGAATTAATACATAGTGCGGAAAAGGCATATAAATGGACATATCACATCTTAATACACCTAAATATAGTGAAAAATGAGTTTACCATAAGTCATGAAATAAGATGTCTGGTGAGCGAAAAATCGTGTTTTCTTAACGTTATACAAAGTGCGGAAAAGGCATACAAATGGATATGTCACAATCATAATACACCTATATAATAGCATGTAAAGAGAGTTTTCCTTAAGTCATGAAATAAGAATTTCTGGGCCTCTTGTGAGCGAAAAATCGTGTTTTCTTAACGTTATACAAAGTGCGGAAAAGGCATATAAATGTACATATCACATCATAATATACCTATATACAGCATGAAAAGTGAGTTTACATTAATTCATGAAATAAGATCTTCTAGCCTCTACAGCGAAAAATCGCGTTTTCTTGAATTAACAAAAAGTGCGGAAAAGCATATAAATGACATATCACTTCATTATACACCTATATATAGCATGAAAGGAGAATTTTCCTTAAGTCATGAAATAAGAATTTCTGGCCTCTAGAGAGAGAATAATCGTGTTTTTTTGACTGTATACAAAGTGCGGAAAACGCATATAACTGGACATATCACATCATAGTATACCCTATATATAGAATGAAAAGTGAGTTTACATTAAGTCATGAAATAAGAATCTCTACCTTCAAGTAAGCAAAAAAATCGTGTTTTGTTGACTTTGTTCAAAGTGCGGAAAAGGATTATAAATGGACATATCACATCATAATACACCTATATATAGCATGAAAAGTGAGTTTACATTAATTCATGAAATAAGATTTTCTATCCTCTAGTGAGGGAAAAATCGCTCCTTCTTGAATTAATAAAAAGTCCGGAAAAGGCATATAAAAGGATATATCACATCCTAATACACCTATATATAGCAAGAAAGGAGAGTTTTCCTTAAGGCATGAAATAAGAATTTCTGGCCTCTAGTGAGCGAATAATCGTGTTTTCTTGACTGTATACAAAGTGCGGAAAAGGCATATAACTGGACATATCACATCATAATACACCTATATATAGAATGAAAAATGAGTTTACATTAAGTCATGAAATAAGAATTTCTACCTTCAGGTAAGCGAAAAATCGTGTTTTGTTGACTTTGTTCAAAGTGGGGAAAAGGAATATGAATGGACATATCACATCATAATACACCTATATATAGCATGAAAAGTGAGTTTACATTAATTCATGAAATAAGATTTTCTAGCCTCTAGTGAGGGAAAAATCGCGTTTTCTTGAATTAATAAAAAGTGCGGAAAAGCATATAAATGGACATATCACACTATTATACACCTATATATAGCATGAAAAGTGAGTTAACATTAATTCATGAAATAAAATTTTCTAGCCTCTAGTGAGGGAAAAATCGCATTTTCTTGAATTAACAAAAAGTGGGGAAATGGCATATAAAATGATATATCAATGAAAAGAGAGTTTTCCTTAAGTCATGAAATAAGAATTTCTGGCCTCTAGTGAGCGAATAATCGTGTTTTTTTGACTGTATACAAAGTGCGGAATACGCATATAACTGGACATATCACATCATAATAAACCTATATATAGAATGAAAAGTGAGTTTACATTAATTCATGAAATAAGATTTTCTAGCCTCTAGTGAGGGAAAAATCGCGTTTTCTTGAATTAATACAAAGTGCGGAAAAGGCATATAAATGGACATATCACAACATAATATTCGTATATAGAATGAAAAACGAGTTTACCTTAAGTCA
Organism: Deroplatys truncata; assembly: GCA_030765065.1. Lineage (NCBI taxonomy): Eukaryota > Metazoa > Arthropoda > Insecta > Mantodea > Mantidae > Deroplatys > Deroplatys truncata. The sequence goes on along the minus strand of JAUKNL010000398.1, from coordinate 37,118 downwards.
TGAAATAAGAATTTCTGGCCTCTAGTGAGCGAAAAATGGTGTTTTCTTGACTTTGTTCACACTGCGGAAAAGGCATATAAAAGGACATATCACATCATAATACACCTATATATAGCATGAAAAGAGAGTTTTCCTTAAGTCTTGAAATAAGAATTTCTGGCATCTAGTGAGCGAAAAATCGTGTTTTCTTGACTTTGTTCAAAGTGCGGAAAAAGCATATAAATGGACATATCACATCATAATAAACCTGTATATAGCATGAAAAATGAGTTAACATTAATTCATGAAATAAGTTTTTCTAGCCTCTAGTAAGCGAAAAATCGTGTTTTCTTGACTTTATACAAAGTGCGGAAAAGGCATATAAATGGACATATCACATCATAAAAAACCTATATATAGAATGAAAAGTGAGTTTACCTTAATTCATGAAATAAGATTTCCTAGCCTCTAGTTTGCGAAAAATCGTGTTTTCTTGATTTTGTCCAAAGTGCGGTAAAGGCATATAAATGGACATATCACATCATAATACAACTAAATATAGAATAAAAAATGAGTTTACATTAATTCATGAAATAAGATTTTCAAGCCTCTAGTTAGCTAAAAATCGCGTTTTCTTGAATTAATACAAAGTTCGGAAAAGGCATATAAATGGACATATCACATCATAATACACCTAAATATAGAATGAAAAATGAGTTTACCTTAAGTCATAAAATCACAATTTCTGGCCTCTAGTGAGCGAAAGATCGTGTTTTCTTGACTTTGTTCAAAGTGGGGAAAAGGCATATAAATGGACATATCACATCATAATACATCCGTATATCACAAGAAAAGAGAGTTTTCTTTAAGTCATGAAATAAGATTTTCTGGCCTCTAGTGAGCGAAAAATCGTGTTTTCTTGACTTTATACAAATGCGGAAAAGGCATATAAATGGACATATCACATCATAATACATTTATATATAGCATAAAAAGTGAGTTTACATTAATTCATAAAATAAGATTTTCTATTCTCTAATTAGGGAAAAATCGCGTTTTCTTGAATAATTAAAAAGTGCGGAAAAGGCATATAAATGGACATATCACATCATAATACACCTATATATAGCAAGAAAAGAGAGTTTTCCTTAAGTCATAAAATAAGAATTTCTGGCGTCTAGTGAGCGAATAATCGTGTTTTCTTGACTGTATACAAAGTGCGGAAAAGGCATATAACTGGACATATCACATCTTAATACACCTTTAAATAGCAATATAACTGAGTTTAAGTAAAGTCATGAAATAAGAATTTTTACTCACTAGTGAGCGTAAAATCGTGTTTTCTCGACTTTGTTCAAAGTGCGGAAAAGGCATATAAATGGACATATCACACCTTAATGCACCTTTAAATTTCAATAAAAGTGAGTTTACATTAAGTCATGAAATAAGAATTTTTATTCTCTAGTGAGCGTAAAATCGTGTTTTGTCGACATTGTTCAAAGTGCGGAAAAGGCATATAAATGGACATATCACACCTTAATGCACCCATTTTCAATAAAAGTGAGTTTACGTTAAGTCATGAAATACCAATTTTTATTCACTAGTGAGCGTAAATTCGTGTTTTCTCGATTTTGTTCAAAGTGCGGAGAAGGCATATAACTGGACATATCACACCTTAATACACCTTTAAATATCAATAAAAGTGAGTTTACGTTGTCATTAAATAAGAATTTTTACTCCCTAATGAGCGTAAATTCGTGTTTTCTCGACTTTTTTCAAAGTGCGGAAAAAGCATATAAATGGACATATCACATCATAATACACCTAAATATAGAATGAAAAATGAGTTTAATTTAAGTCATGAATTAAGAATTTCTGGCCTCTAGTAATCGAAAAATCGTGTTTTCTTGACTTTATACAAAGTGCGGAAAAGGCATATAAAAGGACATATCACATCATTATACACCTATATATAGCATGAAAAGAGAGTTTTCCTAAAGTCATGAAATAAGAATTTCTGGCCTCTAGACAGCGAATAATCGTGTTTTTTTGACTGTACACAAAGTGCGGAAAACGCATATAACTGGACATATCACACCTCTATATACCTTTTATTATCAATAAAATTGAGTTTACATTACGTCATGAAATAAGAATTTTTACTCACTAGTGATCGTAAAATCGTGTTTTGTCGACTTTGTTCAAAGTGCGGAAAAGGTATATAAATGGACATATCACAGCTTAATGCACCTTTAAATTTCAATAAAAGTGAGTTTACCTTAAGTCATGAAATAGGAATTTTTACTCACTAGTGAGCGTAAAATCGTGGTTTCTTGACTTTGTTCAAAGTGCGGAAAAGGCATATCAATGGACATATCACACCTTAATGCACCTATAAATTTCAATAAAAGTGAGTTTAACTTAAGTCATGAAATATGAATTTTTGCTCACTAGTGAGCGTAAAATCGTGTTTTCACGACTTTGTTCAAATTGCGGAAAAGGCATATAAATGGACATATCACACCTTAATACACCTTTAAACAGCAATATAACTGAGTTTAAGTAAAGTCATGAAATAAGAATTTTTACTCACTAGTGAGCGTAAAATCTTGTTTTCTCGACTTTGTTCAAAGTGTGAGAAAGGCATATAAATGGACATATCACACCTTAATGCACCTTTAAAATTCAATGAAAGTGAGTTTACATTAAGGCATGAAATAAGAATTTTTACTCACTAGTGAGCGTAAACTCGTGTTTTCTCGATTTTGTTCAAAGTCCGGAAAAGGCATATAAATGGACATATCACACCTTAATTCACCTATAAATTTCAATAAAAGTGAGTTTACATTAAGTTATTAAATATGAATTTTTACTCACTAGTGAGCGTAAACTCTTGTTTTCTCGACTTTGTGCAAAGTGCGGAAAAGCTATATAAATGGACATATCACACCTTAATACACCTTTAAATAGCAATATATCTGAGTTTAAGTAAAGTCATGAAATAAGAATTTTTACTCACTAGTGAGCGTAAACTCGTGTTTTCGCGACTCTGTTCAAAGTGCGGAAAAGGTATATAAATGGACATATCACACCTTAATACACCTTTAAATAGCAATATAACTGAGTTTAAGTAAAGTCATGAAATAAGAATTTTTACTCACTAGTGAGCGTAAACTCGTGTTTTCTCGACTTTGTTCAAAGTGCGGAAAAGACATAAAAATGACATATCACACCTTAATACACCTTTAAATTTCAATAAAAGTGAGTTTACATTAAGTCATGAAATATGAATTTTTACTCACTACTGAGCGTAAAATCGTGTTTTCTCGACTTTGGTCAAAGTGCGGAAAAGGCATATAAGTGGACATACTACACCTTAATACACCTTTAAATAGCAATAAAAGTGAGTTTACATTAAGTCATGAAATAAGAATTTTTATTCTCCAGTGAGCGTAAAATCGTGTTTTGTCGACTTTGATCAAAGTGCGGAAAAGGCATATAAATGGACATATCACACCTTAATGCACCCATTTTCAATAAAAGTGAGTTTACGATAAGTCATGAAATACCAATTTTTATTCACTAGTAAGCGTAAATTCGTGTTTTCTCGATTTTGTTCAAAGTGCGGAGAAGGCATATAACTGGACATATCACACCTTAATACACCTTTAAATATCAATAAAAGTGAGTTTACGTTGTCATTAAATAAGAATATTTACTCACTAATGAGCGTAAAGTCCTGTTTTCTCGACTTTTTTCAAAGTGCGGAAAAAGCATATAAATGGACATATCACACCTTAGTACACCTTTAAATAACAACAAAAGTGAGTTTACGTTGTCATTAAATAAGAATTTTTACTCAATAATGAGCGTAAAATCGTGCTTTCTCGACTTTGTTCTCAGTGCGGTAAAGGCATATAAAAGGTTATATCACATAATAATACACCTATATATAGCATGAATGAGAGTTTTCCTTAAGTCATGAAATAAGAATTTCCGGCCTCCAGTGAGCGAAAATTCGGGTTTTCTTGACTTTATACAAAGTGCGGAAAAGGCATATAACTGGACATAAAAACATCACAATACACCTATATATATATGTATATATATATATAGCTCGAAAAGTGAGTATACATTAATTTATGAAATAAGATTTTCTAGCGTCTAGTAGTTGAAAAATCGCGTTTTCTTAAATTAATAAAAATTGCGGAAAAGGCATATAAATAGACACATCACATCATAATATACCTATATATAGCATGAAAAGTGAGTTTATATTAATTCATGAAATAAGATTTTCTAGCCTCTAGTGAGCGAAAAATCGCGTTTTCTTGAATTAATAAAAAGTGCGTAAAAGCATATAAATGGACATATCACACCATTATACACCTATATATAGCATGAAAAGTGAGTTAACATTAATTCATGAAATAAAATTTTCTAGCCTCTAGTGAGGGAAAATTCGCATTTTCTTGAATTAATAAAAAGTGGGGAAATGGCATATAAAATGATATATCAATGAAAAGAGAGTTTTCCTTAAGTCATGAAATAAGAATTTCTGGCCTCTAGTGAGCGATCAAGCGTGTTTTTTTGACTGAATACAAAGTGCGGAAAACGCATATAACTGGACATATCACATCATAATACACCTATATATAGAATGAAAAGTGAGTTTACATTAATTCATGAAATAAGATTTTCTAGCCTCTAGTGAGGGAAAAATCGCTCTTTCTTGAATTAATAAAAAGTGCGAAAAAGGCCTATAAATGGACATACATCATAATACACCTAAATATAGAATGAAAAATGAGTTTACCTTAAGTCATGAAATCAGAATTTCTGGCCTCTAGTGAGCGAAAAGTCGCATTTTCTTGAATTAAAACAGAGTGCGGAAAAGGCATATAAATGGACATATCACATCATAATACACCTATATAGAATGAAAAATGAGTTTACCTTAAGTCATGAAATAAGTATTTCTGGCCACTAGTGAGCTGAAAATCGTGTTTTCTTGACTCTGTTCACACTGCGGAAAAGGCATATAAATGGACATATTACACCTTAATGCACCTGTATATCACAAGAAAAGAGAGTTTTCCTTAAGTCATGAAATAAGAATTTCGGGCCTCTAGTGAGCGAAAAATCGTGTTTTCTTGACTTTATACAAAGTGCGGTGAAGGCATATAAATGGACATATCACATCATAATACACCTATATAAAGCATGAAAAGTGTGTTTACATTAATTCATGAAATAAGATTTTCTATCCTCTAGTGAGGGAAAAATCGCTCTTTCTTGAATTAATAAAAAGTCCGGAAAAGGCATATAAAAGGATATATCACATCATAATACACCTATATATAGCAAGAAAAGAGAGTATTCCTTAAGTCGTGAAATAAGAATTTCTGGCGTCTAGTGAGCGAATAATCGTAATTTCTTGACTGTATACAAAGTGCGGAAAAGGCATATAACTGGACATATCACACCTTTAATTCACCTTTAAATATCAATAAAAGTGAGTTTACGTTGTCATTAAATAAGAATTTTTACTCACTAATGAGCGTAAAATCGTGTTTTGCCGACTTTGTTCACAGTGCGGTAAAGGCATATAAAAGGTTATATCACATAATAATACACCTATATATAGCATGAATGAGAGTTTTCCTTAAGTCATGAAATAAGAATTTCCGGCCTCTAGTGAGCGAAAATTCGTGTTTTCTTGACTTTATACAAAGTGCGGAAAAGGCATATAACTGGACATAAAAACATCACAATACACCTATATATATATATAGCTTGAAAAGTGAGTATACATTAATTTATGAAATAAGATTTTCTGGCGTCTAGTAGTTGAAAAATCGCGTTTTCTTGAATTAATAAAAATTGCGGAAAAGGCATATAAATAGACACATCACATCATAATATACCTATATATAGAATGAAAAGTGAGTTTATATTAATTCATGAAATAAGATTTTCTAGCCTCCAGTGAGGGAAAAATCGTGTTTTCTTGAATTAATACAAAGTGCGGAGAAGGCATATAAATGGACATATCACATCATAATACACCTAAATATAAAATGAAAAATGAGTTTACCTTAAGTCATGAAATCAGAATTTCTGGCCTCTAGTGAGCGAAAACTCGCATTTAGTGAGCGAAAACTCGCATTTTCTTGAATTAATACATAGTGCGGAAAAGGCATATAAATGGACATATCACATCATAATACACCTAAATATAGTGAAAAATGAGTTTACCATAAGTCATGAAATAAGATGTTCTGGTGAGCGAAAAATCGTGTTTTCTTGACGTTATACAAAGTGCGGAAAAGGCATACAAATGGATATGTCACATCATAATACACCTATATATAGCATGTAAAGAGAGTTTTCCTTAAGTCATGAAATAAGAATTTCTGGCCTCCTGTGAGCGAAAAATCGTGTTTTCTTGACTGTATATACAGTGCGGAAAAGGCTATAAATAGACACATCACATCATAATATACCTATATATAGCATGAAAAGTGAGTTTATATTAATTCATGAAATAAGATTTTCTAGCCTCTAGTGAGGGAAAAATCGTGTTTTCTTGAATTAATACAAAGTGCGGAAAAGGCATATAAATGGACATATCACATCATAATACACCTAAATATAAAATGAAAAATGAGTTTACCTTAAGTCATGAAATCAGAATTTCTGGCCTCTAGTGAGCGAAAACTCGCATTTTCTTGAATTAATACATAGTGCGGAAAAGGCATATAAATGGACATATCACATCATAATACACCTAAATATAGTGAAAAATGAGTTTACCATAAGTCATGAAATAAGATGTTCTGGTGAGCGAAAAATCGCGTTTTCTTGAATTAACAAAAAGTGCGGAAAAGCATATAAATGGACATATCACTTCATTATACACCTATATATAGCATGAAAAGTGAGTTTACATTAATTCATGAAATAAGATTTTCTATCCTCTAGTGAGGGAAAAATCGCTCCTTCTTGAATTAATAAAAAGTCCGGAAAAGGCATATAAATGGATATATCACATCCTAATACACCTATATATAGCAAGAAAAGAGAGTTTTCCTTAAGGCATGAAATAAGAATCTCTACCTTCAAGTAAGCGAAAAATCGTGTTTTGTTGACTTTGTTCAAAGTGCGGAAAAGGATTATAAATGGACATATCACATCATAATACACCTACATATTGCATGAAAAGTGAGTTTACATTAATTCATGAAATAAGATTTTCTATCCTCTAGTGAGGGAAAAATCGCTCCTTCTTGAATTAATAAAAAGTCCGGAAAAGGCATATAAATGGATATATCACATCCTAATACACCTATATATAGCAAGAAAAGAGAGTTTTCCTTAAGGCATGAAATAAGAATTTCTGGCCTCTAGTGAGCGAATAATCGTGTTTTCTTGACTGTATACAAAGTGCGGAAAAGGCATATAACTGGACATATCACATCATAATACACCTATATATAGAATGAAAAGTGAGTTTACATTAAGTCATGAAATAAGAATTTCTACCTTCAAGTAAGCGAAAAATCGTGTTTTGTTGACTTTGTTCAAAGTGGGGAAAAGGAATATAAATGGACATATCACATCATAATACACCTATATATAGCATGAAAAGTGAGTTTACATTAATTCATGAAATAAGATTTTCTAGCCTCTAGTGAGGGAAAAATCGCGTTTTCTTGAATTAATAAAAAGTGCGGAAAAGCATATAAATGGACATATCACACCATTATACACCTATATATAGCATGAAAAGTGAGTTAACATTAATTCATGAAATAAAATTTTCTAGCCTCTAGTGAGGGAAAAATCGCATTTTCTTGAATTAATAAAAAGTGGGGAAATGGCATATAAAATGATATATCAATGAAAAGAGAGTTTTCCTTAAGTCATGAAATAAGAATTCCTGGCCTCTAGTGAGCGAATAATCGTGTTTTTTTGACTGTATACAAAGTGCGGAAAACGCATATAACTGGACATATCACATCATAATAAACCTATATATAGAATGAAAAGTGAGTTTACATTAATTCATGAAATAAGATTTCCTAGCCTCTAGTGAGGGAAAAATCGCGTTTTCTTGAATTAATACAAAGTGCGGAAAAGGCATATAAATGGACATATCACAACATAATATTCCTATATAGAATGAAAAATGAGTTTACCTTAAGTCATGAAATAAGAATTTCTGGCCTCTAGTGAGCGAAAAATCGTGTTTTCTTGACTTTGATCACACTGCGGAAAAGGCATATAAAAGGACATATCACATCATAATACACCTATATATAGCATGAAAAGAGAGTTTTCCTTAAGTCTTGAAATAAGAATTTCTGGCATCTAGTGAGCGAAAAATCGTGTTTTCTTGACTTTGTTCAAAGTGGGGAAAAGGCATATAAATGGACATATCACATCATAATACATCCGTATATCACAAGAAAAGAGAGTTTTCTTTAAGTCATGAAATAAGATTTTCTGGCCTCTAGTGAGCGAAAAATCGTGTTTTCTTGACTTTATACAAATGCGGAAAAGGCATATAAATGGACATATTACATCATAATACATCTATATAAAGCATAAAAAGTGAGTTTACATTAATTCATGAAATAAGATTTTCTATTCTCTAATTAGGGAAAAATCGCGTTTTCTTGAATAAATAAAAAGTGCGGAAAAGGCATATAAATGGACATATCACATCATAATACACCTAAATATAGAATGAAAAATGGTTTACCTTAAGTAGTGAAATCAGAATTTCGGACCTCTAGTGAGCGAAAAGTCGCATTTTCTTGAATTAAAACAGAGTGCGTAAAAGGCATATAAATGGACATATCACATCATAATACACCTATATAGAATGAAGAATGAGTTTACCTTAAGTCATGAAATAAGAATTTCTGGCCTCTAGTGAGGGAAAAATCGCTGTTTCTTGAATTAATAAAAAGTCCGGAAAAGGCATATAAAAGGATATATCACATCATAATACACCTATATATAGCAAGAAATGAGAGTTTTCCTTAAGTCATAAAATAAGAATTTCTGGCGTCTAGTGAGCGAATAATCCTGTTTTCTTGACTGTATACAAAGTGCGGAAAAGGCATATAACTGGACATATCACATCTTAATACACCTTTAAATAGCAATATAACTGAGTTTAAGTAAAGTCATGAAATAAGAATTTTTACTCACTAGTGAGCGTAAAATCGTGTTTTCTCGACTTTGTTCAAAGTGCGGAAAAGGCATATAAATGGACATATCACACCTTAATGCACCTTTAAATTTCAATAAAAGTGAGTTTACATTAAGTCATGAAATAAGAATTTTTATTCTCTAGTGAGCGTAAAATCGTGTTTTGTCGACATTGTTCAAAGTGCGGAAAAGGCATATAAATGGACATATCACACCTTAATGCACCCATTTTCAATAAAAGTGAGTTTACGTTAAGTCATGAAATACCAATTTTTATTCACTAGTGAGCGTAAATTCGTGTTTTCTCGATTTTGTTCAAAGTGCGGAGAAGGCATATAACTGGACATATCACACCTTAATACACCTTTAAATATCAATAAAAGTGAGTTTACGTTGTCATTAAATAAGAATTTTTACTCACTAATGAGCGTAAAATCGTGTTTTCTCGACTTTTTTCAAAGTGCGGAAAAAGCATATAAATGGACATATCACATCATAATACACCTAAATATAGAATGAAAAATGAGTTTAATTTAAGTCATGAATTAAGAATTTCTGGCCTCTAGTAATCGAAAAATCGTGTTTTCTTGACTTTATACAAAGTGCGGAAAAGGCATATAAAAGGACATATCACATCATTATACACCTATATATAGCATGAAAAGAGAGTTTTCCTAAAGTCATGAAATAAGAATTTCTGGCCTCTAGACAGCGAATAATCGTGTTTTTTTGACTGTACACAAAGTGCGGAAAACGCATATAACTGGACATATCACACCTCTATATACCTTTTATTATCAATAAAATTGAGTTTACATTACGTCATGAAATAAGAATTTTTAATCACTAGTGATCGTAAAATCGTGTTTTGGCGACTTTGTTCAAAGTGCGGAAAAGGTATATAAATGGACATATCACACCTTAATGCACCTTTAAATTTCAATAAAAGTGAGTTTACCTTAAGTCATGAAATAGGAATTTTTACTCACTAGTGAGCGTAAAATCGTGGTTTCTTGACTTTGTTCAAAGTGCGGAAAAGGCATATCAATGGACATATCACACCTTAATGCACCTATAAATTTCAATAAAAGTGAGCTTAACTTAAGTCATGAAATATGAATTTTTGCTCACTAGTGAGCGTAAAATCGTGTTTTCACGACTTTGTTCAAATTGCGGAAAAGGCATATAAATGGACATATCACACCTTAATACACCTTTAAACAGCAATATAACTGAGTTTAAATAAAGTCATGAAATAAGAATTTTTACTCACTAGTGAGCGTAAAATCTTGTTTTCTCGACTTTGTTCAAAGTCCGGAAAAGGCATATAAATGGACATATCACACCTTAATTCACCTATAAATTTCAATAAAAGTGAGTTTACATTAAGTCATTAAATATGAATTTTTACTCACTAGTGAGCGTAAACTCGTGTTTTCTCGACTTTGTGCAAAGTGCGGAAAAGGTATATAAATGGACATATCACACCTTAATACACCCTTAAATAGCAATATAACTGAGTTTAAGTAAAGTCATGAAATAAGAATTTTTACTCACTAGTGAGCGTAAACTCGTGTTTTCTCCACTCTGTTCAAAGTGCGGAAAAGGTTTATAAATGGACATATCACACCTTAATTCACCTATAAATTTCAATAAAAGTGAGTTTACATTAAGTCATGAAATATGAATTTTTACTCACTAGTGAGCGTAAAATCATGTTTTCTCGACTTTGATCAAAGTGCGGAAAAGGTATATAAATGGTCATATCACACCTCTATACACCTTTTATTATCAATAAAAGTGAGTTTACCTTACGTCATGAAATAAGAATTTTTACTCACTAGTGATCGTAAAATCGTGTTTTCTCGACTTTGGTCAAAGTGCGTAAAAGGCATATAAATGGACATATCACACCTTAATGCACCTTTAAATTTCAATAAAGTGAGTTTACATTGACATGAAATATAAATTTTTGCTCACTAGTGAGCGTAAAATCGTGTTTTCTCGACTTTGTTCAAAGTGCGGAATAGGTATATAAATGGATGTATCACACCTTAATACACCTTTAAATAGCAATAAAGGTGAGTTTACGTAAAGTCATGAAATAAGAATTTTTACTCACTGGTGAGCGTAAAATCGTGTTTTCTCGACTTTGATCAAAGTCCGGAAAAGGCATATAAGTGGACGTATCACACCTTAATACACCTTCAAATATCAATGAAAAGAGAGTTTTCCTTAAGTCATGAATTAAGAATTTCTGGCCTCCAGTGAGCGAAAAATCGTGTTTTTTTGACTGTATACAAAGTGCGGAAAACGCATATAACTGGACATATCACATCATAGTATACCTATATATAGAATGAAAAGTGAGTTTACATTAAGTCATGAAATAAGAATCTCTACCTTCAAGTAAGCGAAAAATCGTGTTTTGTTGACTTTGTTCAAAGTGCGGAAAAGGATTATAAATGGACATATCACATCATAATACACCTATATGTAGCATGAAAAGTGAGTTTACATTAATTCATGAAATAAGATTTTCTATCCTCCAGTGAGGGAAAAATCGCTCTTTCTTGAATTAATAAAAAGTCCGGAAAAGGCATATAAAAGGATATATCACATCATAATACACCTATATATAGCAAGAAAAGAGAGTTTTCCTTAAGTCATGAAATAAGAATTTCTGGCGTCTAGTGAGCGAATAATCGTGTTTTCTTGACTGTATACAAAGTGCGGAAAAGGCATATAACCGGACATATTACATCTTAATACACCTTTAAATAGCAATATAACTGAGTTTACGTAAAGTCATGAAATAAGAATTTTTACTCACTAGTGAGCGTAAAATCGTGTTTTCTCGACTTTGATCAAAGTGCGGAAAAGGCATATAAATGGACATATCACACCTCTATACACCTTTTATTATCAATAAAAGTGAGTTTACCTTACGTCATGAAATAAGAATTTTTAGTCACTAGTGATCGTAAAATTCGTGTTTCCCCGACTTTGTTCAAAGTGCGGAAAAGCTATATAAATGGACATATCACACCTTAATGCACCTTTAAATTTCAATAAAAGTGAGTTTACCTTAAGTCATGAAATAGGAATTTTTACTCACTAGTGAGCGTAAAATCGTGTTTTCTCGACTTTGGTCAAAGTGCGGAAAAGGCATATAAATGGACATATTACACCTTAATACACCTTTAAATAGCAATAAAACTGAGTTTACGTAAAGTCATGAAATAAGACTTTTTTACTCACTAGTGAGCGTAGAATCGTGTTTTCTCGACTTTGTTCAAACTGCGGAAAAGGCATATAAATGGTCATTTCACACCTTAATGCACCCATAAATTTCAATAAAAAAAGTTTACATTAAGTCATGAAATAAGAATGTTTACTCACTAGTGAGCGTAAAATCGTGTTTTCTCGACTTTGGTCAAAGTGCGGAAAAGGCATATAAATGGACATATCACACCTTAATGCACCTATAAATTTCAAAAAAGTGAGTTTACATTAAGTCTTGAAATATGAATTTTTACTCACTAGTGAGCGTAAACTCTTGTTTTCTCGACTTTGTGCAAAGTGCGGAAAAGCTATATAATTGGACATATCACACCTTAATACACCTTTAAATAGCAATATATCTGAGTTTAAGTAAAGTCATGAAAGAAGAATTTTTACTCACTAGTGAGCGTAAACTCGTGTTTTCGCGACTCTGTTCAAAGTGCGGAAAAGGCATATAAATGGACATATCACACCTTAATACACCTTTAAATAGCAATAAAGGTGAGTTTACGTAAAGTCATGAAATAAGAATTTTTACTCACTAGTGAGCGTAAAATCGTGTTTTCTCGACTTTGATCAAAGTGCGGAAAAGGCATATAAATGGACATATCACACCTCTATATACATTTTATAATCAATAAAATTGAGTTTACATTACGTCATGAAATAAGAATTTTTACTCACTAGTGATCGTAAAATCGTGTTTTGTCGACTTTGTTCAAAGTGCGGAAAAGGTATATAAATGGACATATCACACCTTAATGCACCTTTAAATTTCAATAAAAGTGAGTTTACATTAAGTCATGAAATGGGAATTTTTACTCACTAGTGAGCGTAAAATCGTGTTTTCTCGACTTTGGTCAAAGTGCTGAAAAGGCATATAAATGGACATATTACACCTTAATACACCTTTAAATAGCAATAAAACTGAGTTTACGTAAAGTCATGAAATAAGAATTTTTACTCGCCAGTGAGCGTAAAATCGTGTTTTCTCGACTTTGTTCAAACTGCGGAAAAGGCAAATAAATGGACATATCACACCTTAATGCACCCATAAATTTCAATAAAAGTGAGTTTACATTAAGTCATGTAATAAGAATTTTTACTCACTAGTGAGCGTAAAATCGTGTTTTCTCGACTTTGATCAAAGTGCGTAAAAGGCATATAAATGGACATATCACACCTCTATACAGCTTTTATTATCAATAAAAGTGAATATACCTTACGTCATGAAATAAGAATTTTTACTCACTGGTGATCGTAAAATCGTGTTTTCTAGACTTTGTTCAAAGCGCGGAAAGGCATATAAATGGACATATCACACCTCTATACACTTTTATTATCAATAAAAGTGAGTTTACCTTAAGGCATGAAATAGGAATTTTTACTCACTAGTGAGCGTAAAATCGTGTTTTCTCGACTTTGTTCAAAGTGCGTAAAAGGCATATAAATGGACATATCACACCTTAATGCACCTTTAAATTTCAATAAAAGTGAGTTTACATTGTCATGAAGTATGAATTTTTGCACACTACTGAGGGTAAAATCGTGTTTTCTCGACTTTGATCAAAGTGCGGAAAAGTCATATAAATGGACATATCACACCTCTATATACCTTTTATTATCAATTAAAGTTAGTTTACCTTACGTCATGAAATAAGAATTTTTACTCACTAGTGATCGTAAAATCGTGTTTTCTCGACTTTGTTCAAAGTGCGGAAAAGGTATATGAATGGACGTATCTCACCTTAATACACATTTAAATAGCAATAAAAGTGAGTTTACGTAAAGTCATGAAATAAGAATTTTTGCTCACTAGTGAACGTAAAATCGTGTTTTCACGACTTTGTTCAAAGTGCAGAAAAGGCATATAAATGGACATATCACACCTTAATTCACCTATAAATTTCAATAAAAGTGAGTTTACATTAAGTCATGAAATATGAATTTTTACTCACTAGTGAGCGTAAACTCGTGTTTTCTCGACTTTGTGCAAAGTGCGGAAAAGGTATATAAATGGACATATCACACCTTAATACACCTTTAAATAGCAATATAACTGAGTTTACGTAAAGTCATGAAATAAGAATTTTTACTCACTAGTGAGCGTAAACTCCTGTTTTCTCGACTCTGTTCAAAGTGCGGAAAAGACATAAAAATGACATATCACAACTTAATACACCTTTAAATTTCAATAAAAGTGAGTTTACATTAAGTCATGAAATATGAATTTTTACTCACTACTGAGCGTAAAATCGTGTTTTCTCGACTTTGGTCAAAGTGCGGAAAAGGCATATAAATGGACATATTACACCTTAATACACCTTTAAATAGCAATAAAACTGAGTTTACGTAAAGTCATGAAATAAGAATTTTTACTCACTAGTGAGCGTAAAATCGTGTTTTCTCGACTTTGATCAAAGTGCGGAAAAGGCATATAAATGGACATATTACACCTCTATACACCTTTTATTATCAATAAAAGTGAGTTTACCTTACGTCATGAAATAAGAATTTTTAGTCACTAGTGATCGTAAAATCGTGTTTTCTCGACTTTGTTCAAAGTGCGGAAAAGGTATATAAATGGACATATCACACCTTAATGCACCTTTAAATTTCAATAAAAGTGAGTTTACCTTAAGTCATGAAATAGGAATTTTTACTCACTAGTGAGCGTAAAATCGTGTTTTCTCGACTTTGGTCAAAGTGCGGAAAAGGCATATAAATGGACATATTACACCTTAATACACCTTTAAATAGCAATAAAACTGAGTTTACGTAAAGTCATGAAATAAGAATTTTTTACTCACTAGTGAGCGTAGAATCGTGTTTTCTCGACTTTGTTCAAACTGCGGAAATGGCATATAAATGGACATATCACACCTTAATGCACCCATATATTTCAATAAAAAAAGTTTACATTAAGTCATGAAATAAGAATTTTTACTCACTAGTGAGCGTAAAATCGTGTTTTCTCGACTTTGGTCAAAGTGCGGGAAAAGGCATATAAATGGACATATCACACCTTAATGCACCTATAAATTTCAAAAAAGTGAGTTTACATTAAGTCTTGAAATATGAATTTTTACTCACTAGTGAGCGTAAACTCGTGTTTTCTCGACTTTGTGTAAAGTGCGGAAAAGCTATGTAAATGGACATATCACACCTGAATACACCTTTAAATAGCAATATAACTGAGTTTAAGTAAAGTCATGAAATAAGAATTTTTACTCACTAGTGAGCGTAAACTCGTGTTTTCGCGACACTTTTCAAATTGCGGAAAAGACTTATAAATGGACATATCACACCTTAATACACCTTTAAATAGTAATAAAAGTGAGTTTACGTTAAGTCATGAACTAAGAATTTTTACTCACTAGTGAGCGTAAAATCATGTTTTCTCGACTTTGATCAAAGTGCGGAAAAGGTATATAAATGGTCATATCACAGCTCTATACACCTTTTATTATCAATAAAAGTGAGTTTACCTTACGTCATGAAATAAGAATTTTTTACTCACTAGTGATCGTAAAATCGTGTTTTCTCGACTTTGGTCAAAGTGCGTAAAAGGCATATAAATGGACATATCACACCTTAATACACCTTTAAACAGCAATATAACTGAGTTTAAATAAAGTCATGAAATAAGAATTTTTACTCACTAGTGAGCGTAAAATCTTGTTTTCTCGACTTTGTTCAAAGTCCGGAAAAGGCATATAAATGGACATATCACACCTTAATTCACCTATAAATTTCAATAAAAGTGAGTTTACATTAAGTCATTAAATATGAATTTTTACTCACTAGTGAGCGTAAACTCGTGTTTTCTCGACTTTGTGCAAAGTGCGGAAAAGGTATATAAATGGACATATCACACCTTAATACACCCTTAAATAGCAATATAACTGAGTTTAAGTAAAGTCATGAAATAAGAATTTTTACTCACTAGTGAGCGTAAACTTGTGTTTTCTCCACTCTGTTCAAAGTGCGGAAAAGGTTTATAAATGGACATATCACACCTTAATTCACCTATAAATTTCAATAAAAGTGAGTTTACATTAAGTCATGAAATATGAATTTTTACTCACTAGTGAGCGTAAAATCATGTTTTCTCGACTTTGATCAAAGTGCGGAAAAGGTATATAAATGGTCATATCACACCTCTATACACCTTTTATTATCAATAAAAGTGAGTTTACCTTACGTCATGAAATAAGAATTTTTACTCACTAGTGATCGTAAAATCGTGTTTTCTCGACTTTGGTCAAAGTGCGTAAAAGGCATATAAATGGACATATCACACCTTAATGCACCTTTAAATTTCAATAAAGTGAGTTTACATTGACATGAAATATAAATTTTTGCTCACTAGTGAGCGTAAAATCGTGTTTTCTCGACTTTGTTCAAAGTGCGGAATAGGTATATAAATGGATGTATCACACCTTAATACACCTTTAAATAGCAATAAAGGTGAGTTTACGTAAAGTCATGAAATAAGAATTTTTACTCACTGGTGAGCGTAAAATCGTGTTTTCTCGACTTTGATCAAAGTCCGGAAAAGGCATATAAGTGGACGTATCACACCTTAATACACCTTCAAATATCAATGAAAAGAGAGTTTTCCTTAAGTCATGAATTAAGAATTTCTGGCCTCCAGTGAGCGAAAAATCGTGTTTTTTTGACTGTATACAAAGTGCGGAAAACGCATATAACTGGACATATCACATCATAGTATACCTATATATAGAATGAAAAGTGAGTTTACATTAAGTCATGAAATAAGAATCTCTACCTTCAAGTAAGCGAAAAATCGTGTTTTGTTGACTTTGTTCAAAGTGCGGAAAAGGATTATAAATGGACATATCACATCATAATACACCTATATGTAGCATGAAAAGTGAGTTTACATTAATTCATGAAATAAGATTTTCTATCCTCCAGTGAGGGAAAAATCGCTCTTTCTTGAATTAATAAAAAGTCCGGAAAAGGCATATAAAAGGATATATCACATCATAATACACCTATATATAGCAAGAAAAGAGAGTCCTTAAGTCATGAAATAAGAATTTCTGGCGTCTAGTGAGCGAATAATCGTGTTTTCTTGACTGTATACAAAGTGCGGAAAAGGCATATAACCGGACATATTACATCTTAATACACCTTTAAATAGCAATATAACTGAGTTTACGTAAAGTCATGAAATAAGAATTTTTACTCACTAGTGAGCGTAAAATCGTGTTTTCTCGACTTTGATCAAAGTGCGGAAAAGGCATATAAATGGACATATCACACCTCTATACACCTTTTATTATCAATAAAAGTGAGTTTACCTTACGTCATGAAATAAGAATTTTTAGTCACTAGTGATCGTAAAATCGTGTTTCCCCGACTTTGTTCAAAGTGCGGAAAAGCTATATAAATGGACATATCACACCTTAATGCACCTTTAAATTTCAATAAAAGTGAGTTTACCTTAAGTCATGAAATAGGAATTTTTACTCACTAGTGAGCGTAAAATCGTGTTTTCTCGACTTTGGTCAAAGTGCGGAAAAGGCATATAAATGGACATATTACACCTTAATACACCTTTAAATAGCAATAAAACTGAGTTTACGTAAAGTCATGAAATAAGACTTTTTTACTCACTAGTGAGCGTAGAATCGTGTTTTCTCGACTTTGTTCAAACTGCGGAAAAGGCATATAAATGGTCATTTCACACCTTAATGCACCCATAAATTTCAATAAAAAAAGTTTACATTAAGTCATGAAATAAGAATGTTTACTCACTAGTGAGCGTAAAATCGTGTTTTCTCGACTTTGGTCAAAGTGCGGAAAAGGCATATAAATGGACATATCACACCTTAATGCACCTATAAATTTCAAAAAAGTGAGTTTACATTAAGTCTTGAAATATGAATTTTTACTCACTAGTGAGCGTAAACTCTTGTTTTCTCGACTTTGTGCAAAGTGCGGAAAAGCTATATAATTGGACATATCACACCTTAATACACCTTTAAATAGCAATATATCTGAGTTTAAGTAAAGTCATGAAAGAAGAATTTTTACTCACTAGTGAGCGTAAACTCGTGTTTTCGCGACTCTGTTCAAAGTGCGGAAAAGGCATATAAATGGACATATCACACCTTAATACACCTTTAAATAGCAATAAAGGTGAGTTTACGTAAAGTCATGAAATAAGAATTTTTACTCACTAGTGAGCGTAAAATCGTGTTTTCTCGACTTTGATCAAAGTGCGGAAAAGGCATATAAATGGACATATCACACCTCTATA
The DNA here is from genome assembly GCA_030765065.1 of Deroplatys truncata. NCBI lineage: Eukaryota > Metazoa > Arthropoda > Insecta > Mantodea > Mantidae > Deroplatys > Deroplatys truncata. The sequence continues at coordinate 18,340 of JAUKNL010000398.1, read as the reverse complement.
TACATTTTATAATCAATAAAATTGAGTTTACATTACGTCATGAAATAAGAATTTTTACTCACTAGTGATCGTAAAATCGTGTTTTGTCGACTTTGTTCAAAGTGCGGAAAAGGTATATAAATGGACATATCACACCTTAATGCACCTTTAAATTTCAATAAAAGTGAGTTTACCTTAAGTCATGAACTGGGAATTTTTACTCACTAGTGAGCGTAAAATCGTGTTTTCTCGACTTTGGTCAAAGTGCTGAAAAGGCATATAAATGGACATATTACACCTTAATACACCTTTAAATAGCAATAAAACTGAGTTTACGTAAAGTCATGAAATAAGAATTTTTACTCGCCAGTGAGCGTAAAATCGTGTTTTCTCGACTTTGTTCAAACTGCGGAAAAGGCAAATAAATGGACATATCACACCTTAATGCACCCATAAATTTCAATAAAAGTGAGTTTACATTAAGTCATGTAATAAGAATTTTTACTCACTAGTGAGCGTAAAATCGTGTTTTCTCGACTTTGATCAAAGTGCGTAAAAGGCATATAAATGGACATATCACACCTCTATACAGCTTTTATTATCAATAAAAGTGAATATACCTTACGTCATGAAATAAGAATTTTTACTCACTGGTGATCGTAAAATCGTGTTTTCTAGACTTTGTTCAAAGCGCGGAAAGGCATATAAATGGACATATCACACCTCTATACACTTTTATTATCAATAAAAGTGAGTTTACCTTAAGGCATGAAATAGGAATTTTTACTCACTAGTGAGCGTAAAATCGTGTTTTCTCGACTTTGTTCAAAGTGCGTAAAAGGCATATAAATGGACATATCACACCTTAATGCACCTTTAAATTTCAATAAAAGTGAGTTTACATTGTCATGAAGTATGAATTTTTGCACACTACTGAGGGTAAAATCGTGTTTTCTCGACTTTGATCATAGTGCGGAAAAGTCATATAAATGGACATATCACACCTCTATATACCTTTTATTATCAATTAAAGTTAGTTTACCTTACGTCATGAAATAAGAATTTTTACTCACTAGTGATCGTAAAATCGTGTTTTCTCGACTTTGTTCAAAGTGCGGAAAAGGTATATGAATGGACGTATCTCACCTTAATACACCTTTAAATAGCAATAAAAGTGAGTTTACGTAAAGTCATGAAATAAGAATTTTTGCTCACTAGTGAACGTAAAATCGTGTTTTCACGACTTTGTTCAAAGTGCAGAAAAGGCATATAAATGGACATATCACACCTTAATTCACCTATAAATTTCAATAAAAGTGAGTTTACATTAAGTCATGAAATATGAATTTTTACTCACTAGTGAGCGTAAACTCGTGTTTTCTCGACTTTGTGCAAAGTGCGGAAAAGGTATATAAATGGACATATCACACCTTAATACACCTTTAAATAGCAATATAACTGAGTTTACGTAAAGTCATGAAATAAGAATTTTTACTCACTAGTGAGCGTAAACTCCTGTTTTCTCGACTCTGTTCAAAGTGCGGAAAAGACATAAAAATGACATATCACAACTTAATACACCTTTAAATTTCAATAAAAGTGAGTTTACATTAAGTCATGAAATATGAATTTTTACTCACTACTGAGCGTAAAATCGTGTTTTCTCGACTTTGGTCAAAGTGCGGAAAAGGCATATAAATGGACATATTACACCTTAATACACCTTTAAATAGCAATAAAACTGAGTTTACGTAAAGTCATGAAATAAGAATTTTTACTCACTAGTGAGCGTAAAATCGTGTTTTCTCGACTTTGATCAAAGTGCGGAAAAGGCATATAAATGGACATATTACACCTCTATACACCTTTTATTATCAATAAAAGTGAGTTTACCTTACGTCATGAAATAAGAATTTTTAGTCACTAGTGATCGTAAAATCGTGTTTTCTCGACTTTGTTCAAAGTGCGGAAAAGGTATATAAATGGACATATCACACCTTAATGCACCTTTAAATTTCAATAAAAGTGAGTTTACCTTAAGTCATGAAATAGGAATTTTTACTCACTAGTGAGCGTAAAATCGTGTTTTCTCGACTTTGGTCAAAGTGCGGAAAAGGCATATAAATGGACATATTACACCTTAATACACCTTTAAATAGCAATAAAACTGAGTTTACGTAAAGTCATGAAATAAGAATTTTTACTCACTAGTGAGCGTAGAATCGTGTTTTCTCGACTTTGTTCAAACTGCGGAAATGGCATATAAATGGACATATCACACCTTAATGCACCCATATATTTCAATAAAAAAAGTTTACATTAAGTCATGAAATAAGAATTTTTACTCACTAGTGAGCGTAAAATCGTGTTTTCTCGACTTTGGTCAAAGTGCGGAAAAGGCATATAAATGGACATATCACACCTTAATGCACCTATAAATTTCAAAAAAGTGAGTTTACATTAAGTCTTGAAATATGAATTTTTACTCACTAGTGAGCGTAAACTCGTGTTTTCTCGACTTTGTGTAAAGTGCGGAAAAGCTATGTAAATGGACATATCACACCTGAATACACCTTTAAATAGCAATATAACTGAGTTTAAGTAAAGTCATGAAATAAGAATTTTTACTCACTAGTGAGCGTAAACTCGTGTTTTCGCGACACTTTTCAAATTGCGGAAAAGACTTATAAATGGACATATCACACCTTAATACACCTTTAAATAGTAATAAAAGTGAGTTTACGTTTAGTCATGAACTAAGAATTTTTACTCACTAGTGAGCGTAAAATCATGTTTTCTCGACTTTGATCAAAATGCGGAAAAGGTATATAAATGGTCATATCACAGCTCTATACACCTTTTATTATCAATAAAAGTGAGTTTACCTTACGTCATGAAATAAGAATTTTTACTCACTAGTGATCGTAAAATCGTGTTTTCTCGACTTTGGTCAAAGTGCGTAAAAGGCATATAAATGGACATATCACACCTTAATGCACCTTTAAATTTCAATAAAGTGAGTTTATATTGACATGAAATATAAATTTTTGCTCACTAGTGAGCGTAAAATCGTGTTTTCTCGACTTTGTTCAAAGTGCGGAATAGGTATATAAATGGATGTATCACACCTTAATACACCTTTAAATAGCAATAAAGGTGAGTTTACGTAAAGTCATGAAATAAGAATTTTTACTCACTGGTGAGCGTAAAATCGTGTTTTCTCGACTTTGATCAAAGTCCGGAAAAGGCATATAAATGGACATATCACACCTCTATATACCTTTTATAATCAATAAAATTGAGTTTACATTACGTCATGAAATAAGAATTTTTACTCACTAGTGAGCGTAAAATCGTGTTTTCTCGACTTTGGTCAAAGTGCGGAAAAGGCATATAAATGGACATATTACACCTTAATACACCTTTAAATAGCAATAAAACTGAGTTTACGTAAAGTCATGAAATAAGAATTTTTACTCACTAGTGAGCGTAAAATCGTGTTTTCTCGACTTTGTTCAAACTGCGGAAAAGGCAAATAAATGGACATATCACACCTTAATGCACCCATAAATTTCAATAAAAGTTAGTTTACATTAAGTCATGAAATAAGAATTTTTACTCACTAGTGAGCGTAAAATCGTGTTTTCTCGACTTTGTTCAAAGTGCGGAAAAGGCATATAAATGGACATATCACACCTTAATGCACCTATAAATTTCAAAAAAGTGAGTTTACATTAAGTCATGATATATGAATTTTTTCTCACTACTGAGCGTAAACTCGTGTTTTCTCGACTTTGTGCAAAGTGCGGAAAAGGTATATAAATGGACATATCACACCTTAATACACCTTTAAATAGCAATATATCTGAGTTTAAGTAAAGTCATGAAAGAAGAATTTTTACTCACTAGTGAGCGTAAACTCGTGTTTTCGCGACTCTGTTCAAAGTGCGGAAAAGGCATATAAATGGACATATCACACCTTAATACACCTTTAAATAGCAATAAAGGTGAGTTTACGTAAAGTCATGAAATAAGAATTTTTACTCACTAGTGAGCGTAAAATCGTGTTTTCTCGACTTTGATCAAAGTGCGGAAAAGGCATATAAATGGACATATCACACCTCTATATACATTTTATAATCAATAAAATTGAGTTTACATTACGTCATGAAATAAGAATTTTTACTCACTAGTGATCGTAAAATCGTGTTTTGTCGACTTTGTTCAAAGTGCGGAAAAGGTATATAAATGGACATATCACACCTTAATGCACCTTTAAATTTCAATAAAAGTGAGTTTACCTTAAGTCATGAAATGGGAATTTTTACTCACTAGTGAGCGTAAAATCGTGTTTTCTCGACTTTGGTCAAAGTGCTGAAAAGGCATATAAATGGACATATTACACCTTAATACACCTTTAAATAGCAATAAAACTGAGTTTACGTAAAGTCATGAAATAAGAATTTTTACTCGCCAGTGAGCGTAAAATCGTGTTTTCTCGACTTTGTTCAAACTGCGGAAAAGGCAAATAAATGGACATATCACACCTTAATGCACCCATAAATTTCAATAAAAGTGAGTTTACATTAAGTCATGTAATAAGAATTTTTACTCACTAGTGAGCGTAAAATCGTGTTTTCTCGACTTTGATCAAAGTGCGTAAAAGGCATATAAATGGACATATCACACCTCTATACAGCTTTTATTATCAATAAAAGTGAATATACCTTACGTCATGAAATAAGAATTTTTACTCACTGGTGATCGTAAAATCGTGTTTTCTAGACTTTGTTCAAAGCGCGGAAAGGCATATAAATGGACATATCACACCTCTATACACTTTTATTATCAATAAAAGTGAGTTTACCTTAAGGCATGAAATAGGAATTTTTACTCACTAGTGAGCGTAAAATCGTGTTTTCTCGACTTTGTTCAAAGTGCGTAAAAGGCATATAAATGGACATATCACACCTTAATGCACCTTTAAATTTCAATAAAAGTGAGTTTACATTGTCATGAAGTATGAATTTTTGCACACTACTGAGGGTAAAATCGTGTTTTCTCGACTTTGATCAAAGTGCGGAAAAGTCATATAAATGGACATATCACACCTCTATATACCTTTTATTATCAATTAAAGTTAGTTTACCTTACGTCATGAAATAAGAATTTTTACTCACTAGTGATCGTAAAATCGTGTTTTCTCGACTTTGTTCAAAGTGCGGAAAAGGTATATGAATGGACGTATCTCACCTTAATACACCTTTAAATAGCAATAAAAGTGAGTTTACGTAAAGTCATGAAATAAGAATTTTTGCTCACTAGTGAACGTAAAATCGTGTTTTCACGACTTTGTTCAAAGTGCAGAAAAGGCATATAAATGGACATATCACACCTTAATTCACCTATAAATTTCAATAAAAGTGAGTTTACATTAAGTCATGAAATATGAATTTTTACTCACTAGTGAGCGTAAACTCGTGTTTTCTCGACTTTGTGCAAAGTGCGGAAAAGGTATATAAATGGACATATCACACCTTAATACACCTTTAAATAGCAATATAACTGAGTTTACGTAAAGTCATGAAATAAGAATTTTTACTCACTAGTGAGCGTAAACTCCTGTTTTCTCGACTCTGTTCAAAGTGCGGAAAAGACATAAAAATGACATATCACAACTTAATACACCTTTAAATTTCAATAAAAGTGAGTTTACATTAAGTCATGAAATATGAATTTTTACTCACTACTGAGCGTAAAATCGTGTTTTCTCGACTTTGGTCAATGTGCGGAAAAGGCATATAAATGGACATATTACACCTTAATACACCTTTAAATAGCAATAAAACTGAGTTTACGTAAAGTCATGAAATAAGAATTTTTACTCACTAGTGAGCGTAAAATCGTGTTTTCTCGACTTTGATCAAAGTGCGGAAAAGGCATATAAATGGACATATTACACCTCTATACACCTTTTATTATCAATAAAAGTGAGTTTACCTTACGTCATGAAATAAGAATTTTTAGTCACTAGTGATCGTAAAATCGTGTTTTCTCGACTTTGTTCAAAGTGCGGAAAAGGTATATAAATGGACATATCACACCTTAATGCACCTTTAAATTTCAATAAAAGTGAGTTTACCTTAAGTCATGAAATAGGAATTTTTACTCACTAGTGAGCGTAAAATCGTGTTTTCTCGACTTTGGTCAAAGTGCGGAAAAGGCATATAAATGGACATATTACACCTTAATACACCTTTAAATAGCAATAAAACTGAGTTTACGTAAAGTCATGAAATAAGAATTTTTACTCACTAGTGAGCGTAGAATCGTGTTTTCTCGACTTTGTTCAAACTGCGGAAATGGCATATAAATGGACATATCACACCTTAATGCACCCATATATTTCAATAAAAAAAGTTTACATTAAGTCATGAAATAAGAATTTTTACTCACTAGTGAGCGTAAAATCGTGTTTTCTCGACTTTGGTCAAAGTGCGGAAAAGGCATATAAATGGACATATCACACCTTAATGCACCTATAAATTTCAAAAAAGTGAGTTTACATTAAGTCTTGAAATATGAATTTTTACTCACTAGTGAGCTTAAACTCGTGTTTTCTCGACTTTGTGTAAAGTGCGGAAAAGCTATGTAAATGGACATATCACACCTGAATACACCTTTAAATAGCAATATAACTGAGTTTAAGTAAAGTCATGAAATAAGAATTTTTACTCACTAGTGAGCGTAAACTCGTGTTTTCGCGACACTTTTCAAATTGCGGAAAAGACTTATAAATGGACATATCACACCTTAATACACCTTTAAATAGTAATAAAAGTGAGTTTACGTTAAGTCATGAACTAAGAATTTTTACTCACTAGTGAGCGTAAAATCATGTTTTCTCGACTTTGATCAAAGTGCGGAAAAGGTATATAAATGGTCATATCACAGCTCTATACACCTTTTATTATCAATAAAAGTGAGTTTACCTTACGTCATGAAATAAGAATTTTTACTCACTAGTGATCGTAAAATCGTGTTTTCTCGACTTTGGTCAAAGTGCGTAAAAGGCATATAAATGGACATATCACACCTTAATGCACCTTTAAATTTCAATAAAGTGAGTTTATATTGACATGAAATATAAATTTTTGCTCACTAGTGAGCGTAAAATCGTGTTTTCTCGACTTTGTTCAAAGTGCGGAATAGGTATATAAATGGATGTATCACACCTTAATACACCTTTAAATAGCAATAAAGGTGAGTTTACGTAAAGTCATGAAATAAGAATTTTTACTCACTGGTGAGCGTAAAATCGTGTTTTCTCGACTTTGATCAAAGTCCGGAAAAGGCATATAAATGGACATATCACACCTCTATATACCTTTTATAATCAATAAAATTGAGTTTACATTACGTCATGAAATAAGAATTTTTACTCACTAGTGAGCGTAAAATCGTGTTTTCTCGACTTTGGTCAAAGTGCGGAAAAGGCATATAAATGGACATATTACACCTTAATACACCTTTAAATAGCAATAAAACTGAGTTTACGTAAAGTCATGAAATAAGAATTTTTACTCACTAGTGAGCGTAAAATCGTGTTTTCTCGACTTTGTTCAAACTGCGGAAAAGGCAAATAAATGGACATATCACACCTTAATGCACCCATAAATTTCAATAAAAGTTAGTTTACATTAAGTCATGAAATAAGAATTTTTACTCACTAGTGAGCGTAAAATCGTGTTTTCTCGACTTTGTTCAAAGTGCGGAAAAGGCATATAAATGGACATATCACACCTTAATGCACCTATAAATTTCAAAAAAGTGAGTTTACATTAAGTCATGATATATGAATTTTTTCTCACTACTGAGCGTAAACTCGTGTTTTCTCGACTTTGTGCAAAGTGCGGAAAAGGTATATAAATGGACATATCACACCTTAATACACCTTTAAATAGCAATATAAATGAGTATAAGTAAAGTCATGAAATAGGAATTTTTACTCACTAGTGAGCGTAAACTCGTGTTTTCTCGACTCTGTTCAAAGTGCGGAAAAGGCATACAAATGGACATATCAGACCTTAATACACCTTTAAATTTCAATAAAAGTTAGATTACATTAAGTCATGAAATATGAATTTTTACTCACTAGTGAACGTAAAATCGTGTTTTCTCGACTTTGATCAAAGTGCGGAAAAGGCATATAAATGGACATATCACACCTCTATACAGCTTTTATTATCAATAAAAGTGAGTATACCTTACGTCATGAAATAAGAATTTTTACTCACTAGTGATCGTAAAATCGTGTTTTCTAGACTTTGTTCAAAGCGCGGAAAGGCATATAAATGGACATATCACTCCTCTATACACTTTTATTATCAATAAAAGTGAGTTTACCTTAAGTCATGAAATAGGAATTTTTACTCACTAGTGAGCGTAAAATCGTGTTTTCTCAACTTTGTTCAAAGTGCGTAAAAGGCATATAAATGGACATATCACACCTTAATGCACCTTTAAATTTCAATAAAAGTGAGTTTACATTGTCATGAAATATTAATTTTTGCACACTACGAAGGGTAAAATCGTGTTTTCTCGACTTTGTTCAAAGTGCGGAAAAGGTATATAAATGGACGTATCACACCTTAATACACCTTTAAATAGAAATAAAGGTGAGTTTACGTAAAGTCATGAAATAAGAATTTTTCCTCACTAGTGAGCGTAAAATCGTGTTTTCTCGACTTTGATCAAAGTGCGGAAAAGTCATATAAATGGACATATCACACCTCTATATACCTTTTATTATCAATTAAAGTTAGTTTACCTTACGTCACGAAATAAGAATTTTTACTCACTAGTGATCGTAAAATCGTGTTTTCTCGACTTTGTTCAAAGTGCAGAAAAGGCATATGAATGGACGTATCTCACCTTAATACACCTTTAAATAGCAATAAAAGTGAGTTTACGTAAAGTCATGAAATAAGAATTTTTGCTCACTAGTGAACGTAAAATCGTGTTTTCTCGACTTTGTTCAAAGTGCAGAAAAGGCATATAAATGGACTAATCACACTTCTATACACCTTTTATTATCAATAAAAGTGAGTTTACCTTAAGTCATGAAATAGGAATTTTTACTCACTACTGAGCGTAAAATCGTGTTTTCTCGACTTAGGTCAAAGTGCGGAAAGGTATATAAATGGACATATTACACCTTAATACACCTTTAAATAGCAATAAAACTGAGTTTACGTAAAGTCATGAAATAAGAATTTTTACTCACTAGTGAGCGTAAAATCGTGTTTTCTCACTTTGTTCAAAGTGCGGAAAAGGCATATAAATGGACATATCACACCTCAATGCACCTTTAAATTTCAATGAAAGTGAGTTTACATTAAGTCATGAAATATGAATTTTTACTCACTAGTGAGCGTAAAATCGTGTTTTCTCTACTGTGTTCAAAGTGCGTAAAAGGCATATAAATGGACATATCACACCTTAATACACCTTTAAATAGCAATAAAACTGAGTTTACGTAAAGTCATGAAATAAGAATTTTTACTCACTAGTGAGCGTAAAATCGTGTTTTCTCGACTTTGTTCAAAGTGCGTAAAAGGCATATGAATGGACATATGACACCGTATTGCACCTTTAAATTTCAATAAAAGTGCGTTTACATTGTCGTGAAATATGAATTTTTGCTCACTAGTGAGCGTAAAATCGTGTTCTCTAAACTTTGTTCAAAGTGCGGAAAAGCCATATAAATGGACGTATCACACCTTAATACACCTTTAAATAGCATTAAAGGTGAGTTTACATTGGCATGAAATATAAATTTTTGCTCCCTAGTGAGCGTAAAATCGTGTTTTCTCAGCTTTGTTCAAAGTGCGGAAAATGTATATAAATGGATGTATCACACCTTAATACACCTTTAAATAGCAATAAAGGTGAGTTTACGTAAAGTCATGAAATAAGAATTTTTACTCACTAGTGAGCGTAAAATCGTGTCTTCTCGACTTTGATCAAAGTGCGGAAAAGGCATATAAATGGACATATCACAGCTCTATATACCTTTTATAATCAATAAAATTGAGTTTACATTACGTCATGAAATAAGAATTTTTACTCACTAGTGATCGTAAAATCGTGTTTTGTCGACTTTGTTCAAAGTGCGGAAAAGGTATATAAATGGACATATCACACCTTAATGCACCTTTAAATTTCAATAAAAGTGAGTTTACCTTAAGTCATGAAATGGGAATTTTTACTCACTAGTGAGCGTAAAATCGTGTTTTCTCGACTTTGATCAAAGTGCGTAAAAGGCATATAAATGGACATATCACACCTCTATACAGCTTTTATTATCAATAAAAGTGAGTATACCTTACGTCATGAAATAAGAATTTTTACTCACTGGTGATCGTAAAATCGTGTTTTCTAGACTTTGTTCAAAGCGCGCAAAGGCATATAAATGGACATATCACACCTCTATACACTTTTATTATCAATAAAAGTGAGTTTACCTTAAGTCATGAAATAGGAATTTTTACTCACTAGTGAGCGTAAAATCGTGTTTTCTCGACTTTGGTCAAAGTGCGGAAAAGGCATATAAATGGACATATTACACCTTAATGCACCTTTAAATAGCAATAAAACTGAGTTTACATTGTCATGAAATAAGAATTTTTACTCACTAGTGAGCGTAAACTCGTGTTTTCTCGACTTTGTGCAAAGTGCGGAAAAGCTATGTAAATGGACATATCACACCTGAATACACCTTTAAATAGCAATATAACTGAGTTTAAGTAAAGTCATGAAATAAGAATTCTTACTCACTAGTGAGCGTAAACTCGTGTTTTCGCGACACTGTTCAAATTGCGGAAAAGACATATAAATGGACATATCACACCTTAATACACCTTTAAATAGTACTAAAAGTGAGTTTACGTTAAGTCATGAACTAAGAATTTTTACTCACTAGTGAGCGTAAAATCATGTTTTCTCGACTTTGATCAAAGTGCGGAAAAGGTATATAAATGGTCATATCACACCTCTATACACCTTTTATTATCAATAAAAGTGAGTTTACCTTACGTCATGAAATAAGAATTTTTACTCACTAGTGATCGTAAAATCGTGTTTTCTCGACTTCGGTCAAAGTGCGTAAAAGGCATATAAATGGACATATCACACCTTAATGCACCTTTAAATTTCAATAAAGTGAGTTTACATTGACATGATATATAAATTTTTGCTCACTAGTGAGCGTAAAATCGTGTTTTCTCGACTTTGATCAAAGTGCGGAATAGGTATATAAATGGATGTATCACACCTTAATACACCTTTAAATAGCAATAAAGGTGAGTTTACGTAAAGTCATGAAATAAGAATTTTTACTCACTGGTGAGCGTAAAATCGTGTTTTCTCGACTTTGATCAAAGTCCGGAAAAGGCATATAAGTGGACGTATCACACCTTAATACACCTTCAAATATCAATAAAAGTGAGTTTACGTTAAGTCAAGAAATAAGAATTTTTACTCACTAGTGAGCGTAAAATCGTGTTTTCTCGACTTTGGTCAAAGTGCGGAAAAGGCATATAAATGGACATATTACACCTTAATACACCTTTAAATAGCAATAAAACTGAGTTTACGTAAAGTCATGAAATAAGAATTTTTACTCACTAGTGAGCGTAAAATCGTGTTTTCTCGACTTTGTTCAAACTGCGGAAAAGGCAAATAAATGGACATATCACACCTTAATGCACCCATAAATTTCAATAAAAGTTAGTTTACATTAAGTCATGAAATAAGAATTTTTACTCACTAGTGAGCGTAAAATCGTGTTTTCTCGACTTTGTTCAAAGTGCGTAAAAGGCATATGAATGGACATATGACACCGTATTGCACCTTTAAATTTCAATAAAAGTGCGTTTACATTGTCGTGAAATATGAATTTTTGCTCACTAGTGAGCGTAAAAGCGTGTTCTCTAAACTTTGCTCAAAGTGCGGAAAAGCCATATAAATGGACGTATCACACCTTAATACACCTTTAAATAGCATTAAAGGTGAGTTTACATTGGCATGAAATATAAATTTTTGCTCCCTAGTGAGCGTAAAATCGTGTTTTCTCAGCTTTGTTCAAAGTGCGGAAAATGTATATAAATGGATGTATCACACCTTAATACACCTTTAAATAGCAATAAAGGTGAGTTTACGTAAAGTCATGAAATAAGAATTTTTACTCACTAGTGAGCGTAAAATCATGTTTTCTCGACTTTGATCAAAGTGCGGAAAAGGCATATAAATGGACATATCACAGCTCAATATACCTTTTATAATCAATAAAATTGAGTTTACATTACGTCATGAAATAAGAATTTTTACTCACTAGTGATCGTAAAATCGTGTTTTGTCGACTTTGTTCAAAGTGCGGAAAAGGTATATAAATGGACATATCACACCTTAATGCACCTTTAAATTTCAATAAAAGTGAGTTTACCTTAAGTCATGAAATGGGAATTTTTACTCACTGGTGATCGTAAAATCGTGTTTTCTAGACTTTGTTCAAAGCGCGCAAAGGCATATAAATGGACATATCACACCTTATACACTCTTATTATCAATAAAAGTGAGTTTACCTTAAGTCATGAAATAGGAATTTTTACTCACTAGTGAGCGTAAAATCGTGTTTTCTCGACTTTGTTCAAAGTGCGTAAAAGGCATATAAATGGAGATATCACACCTTAATGCACCTTTAAATTTCAATAAAAGTGTGTTTACATTGTCATGAAATATGAATTTTTGCACACTACTGAGGGTAAAATCGTGTTTTCTCGACTTTGATCAAAGTGCGGAAAAGTCATATAAATGGACATATCACACCTCTATATACCTTTTATTATCAATTAAAGTTAGTTTACCTTACGTCATGAAATAAGAATTTTTACTCACTAGTGATCGTAAAATCGTGTTTTCTCGACTTTGTTCAAAGTGCGGAAAAGGTATATGAATGGACGTATCTCGCCTTAATACACCTTTAAATAGCAATAAAAGTGAGTTTACGTAAAGTCAAGAAATAAGAATTTTTGCTCACTAGTGAACGTAAAATCGTGTTTTCACGACTTTGTTCAAAGTGCAGAAAAGGCATATAAATGGACATATCACACCTTAATTCACCTATAAATTTCAATAAAAGTGAGTTTACATTAAGTCATGAAATATGAATTTTTACTCACTAGTGAGCGTAAACTCGTGTTTTCTCGACTTTGTGCAAAGTGCGGAAAAGGTATATAAATGGACATATCACACCTTAATACACCCTTAAATAGCAATATAACTGAGTTTAAGTAAAGTCATGAAATAAGAATTTTTACTCACTAGTGAGCGTAAACTCGTGTTTTCTCCACTCTGTTCAAAGTGCGGAAAAGGTTTATAAATGGACATATCACACCTTAATACACCTTTAAATAGCAATATAACTGAGTTTAAGTAAAGTCATGAAATAAGAATTTTTACTCACTAGTGAGCGTAAACTCGTGTTTTCTCGACTTTGTTCAAAGTGCGGAAAAGACATAAAAATGACATATCACAACTTAATACACCTTTAAATTTCAATAAAAGTGAGTTTACATTAAGTCATGAAATATGAATTTTTACTCACTAGTGAGCGTAAAATCGTGTTTTCTCGACTTTGGTCAAAGTGCGGAAAAGGCATATAAATGGACATATTACACCTTAATACACCTTTAAATAGCAATAAAACTGAGTTTACGTAAAGTCATGAAATAAGAATTTTTACTCACTAGTGAGCGTAGAATCGTGTTTTCTCGACTTTGTTCAAACTGCGGAAAAGGCATATAAATGGACATATCACACCTTAATGCACCCATATATTTCAATAAAAAAAGTTTTTATTAAGTCATGAAATAAGAATTTTTACTCACTAGTGAGCGTAAAATCGTGTTTTCTCGACTTTGGTCAAAGTGCGGAAAAGGCATATAAATGGACATATCACACCTTAATGCACCTATAAATTTAAAAAAAGTGAGTTTACATTAAGTCTTGAAATATGAATTTTTACTCACTAGTGAGCGTAAACTCGTGTTTTCTCGACTTTGTGCAAAGTGCGGAAAAGCTATGCAAATGGACATATCACACCTGAATACACCTTTAAATAGCAATATAACTGAGTTTAAGTAAAGTCATGAAATAAGAATTCTTACTCACTAGTGAGCGTAAACTCGTCTTTTCGCGACACTGTTCAAATTGCGGAAAAGACATATGAATGGACATATGACACCGTATTGCACCTTTAAATTTCAATAAAAGTGCGTTTACATTGTCGTGAAATATGAATTTTTGCTCACTAGTGAGCGTAAAATCGTGTTCTCTAAACTTTGTTCAAAGTGCGGAAAAGCCATATAAATGGACGTATCACACCTTAATACACCTTTAAATAGCATTAAAGGTGAGTTTACGTTGGCATGAAATATAAATTTTTGCTCCCTAGTGAGCGTAAAATCGTGTTTTCTCAGCTTTGTTCAAAGTGCGGAAAATGTATATAAATGGATGTATCACACCATAATACACCTTTAAATAGCAATAAAGGTGAGTTTACGTAAAGTCATGAAATAAGAATTTTTACTCACTAGTGAGCGTAAAATCGTGTTTTCTCGACTTTGATCAAAGTGCGGAAAAGGCATATAAATGGACATATCACAGCTCTATATACCTTTTATAATCAATAAAATTGAGTTTACATTACGTCATGAAATAAGAATTTTTACTCACTAGTGATCGTAAAATCGTGTTTTGTCGACTTTGTTCAAAGTGCGGAAAAGGTATATAAATGGACATATCACACCTTAATGCACCTTTAAATTTCAATAAAAGTGAGTTTACCTTAAGTCATGAAATGGGAATTTTTACTCACTAGTGAGCGTAAAATCGTGTTTTCTCGACTTTGATCAAAGTGCGTAAAAGGCATATAAATGGACATATCACACCTCTATACAGCTTTTATTATCAAGAAAAGTGAGTATACCTTACGTCATGAAATAAGAATTTTTACTCACTGGTGATCGTAAAATCGTGTTTTCTAGACTTTGTTCAAAGCGCGCAAAGGCATATAAATGGACATATCACACCTCTATACACTTTTATTATCAATAAAAGTGAGTTTACCTTAAGTCACGAAATAGGAATTTTTACTCACTAGTGAGCGTAAAATCGTGTTTTCTCGACTTTGTTCAAAGTGCGTAAAAGGCATATAAATGGACATATCACACCTTAATGCACCTTTAAATTTCAATAAAAGTGAGTTTACATTGTCATGAAATATGAATTTTTGCACACTACTGAGGGTAAAATCGTGTTTTCTCGACTTTGATCAAAGTGCGGAAAAGTCATATAAATGGACATATCACACCTCTATATACCTTTTATTATCAATTAAAGTTAGTTTACCTTACGTCATGAAATAAGAATTTTTACTCACTAGTGATCGTAAAATCGTGTTTTCTCGACTTTGTTCAAAGTGCGGAAAAGGTATATGAATGGACGTATCTCACCTTAATACACCTTTAAATAGCAATAAAAGTGAGTTTACGTAAAGTCAAGAAATAAGAATTTTTGCTCACTAGTGAACGTAAAATCGTGTTTTCACGACTTTGTTCAAAGTGCAGAAAAGGCATATAAATGGACATATCACACCTTAATTCACCTATAAATTTCAATAAAAGTGAGTTTACATTAAGTCATGAAATATGAATTTTTACTCACTAGTGAGCGTAAAATCATGTTTTCTCGACTTTGATCAAAGTGCGGAAAAGGTATATAAATGGTCATATCACACCTCTATACACCTTTTATTATCAATAAAAGTGAGTTTACCTTACGTCATGAAATAAGAATTTTTACTCACTAGTGATCGTAAAATCGTGTTTTCTCGACTTTGGTCAAAGTGCGTAAAAGGCATATAAATGGACATATCACACCTTAATGCACCTTTAAATTTCAATAAAGTGAGTTTACATTGACATGAAATATAAATTTTTGCTCACTAGTGAGCGTAAAATCGTGTTTTCTCGACTTTGTTCAAAGTGCGGAATAGGTATATAAATGGATGTATCACACCTTAATACACCTTTAAATAGCAATAAAGGTGAGTTTACGTAAAGTCATGAAATAAGAATTTTTACTCACTGGTGAGCGTAAAATCGTGTTTTCTCGACTTTGATCAAAGTCCGGAAAAGGCATATAAGTGGACGTATCACACCTTAATACACCTTCAAATATCAATAAAAGTGAGTTTACGTTAAGTCAAGAAATAAGAATTTTTACTCACTAGTGAGCGTAAAATCGTGTTTTCTCGACTTTGGTCAAAGTGCGGAAAAGGCATATAAATGGACATATTACACCTTAATACACCTTTAAATAGCAATAAAACTGAGTTTACGTAAAGTCATGAAATAAGAATTTTTACTCACTAGTGAGCGTAAAATCGTGTTTTCTCGACTTTGTTCAAACTGCGGAAAAGGCAAATAAATGTACATATCACACCTTAATGCACCCATAAATTTCAATAAAAGTTAGTTTACATTAAGTCATGAAATAAGAATTTTTACTCACTAGTGAGCGTAAAATCGTGTTTTCTCGACTTTGTTCAAAGTGCGGAAAAGGCATATAAATGGACATATCACACCTTAATGCACCTATAAATTTCAAAAAAGTGAGTTTACATTAAGTCATGATATATGAATTTTTTCTCACTACTGAGCGTAAACTCGTGTTTTCTCGACTTTGTGCAAAGTGCGGAAAAGGTATATAAATGGACATATCACACCTTAATACACCTTTAAATAGCAATATAAATGAGTTTAAGTAAAGTCATGAAATAGGAATTTTTACTCAGTAGTGAGCGTAAACTCGTGTTTTCTAGACTCTGTTCAAAGTGCGGAAAAGGCATATAAATGGACATATCAGACCTTAATACACCTTTAAATTTCAATAAAAGTTAGATTACATTAAGTCATGAAATATGAATTTTTACTCACTAGTGAACGTAAAATCGTGTTTTCTCGACTTTGATCAAAGTGCGGAAAAGGCATATAAATGGACATATCACACCTCTATACAGCTTTTATTATCAATAAAAGTGAGTATACCTTACGTCATGAAATAAGAATTTTTACTCACTAGTGATCGTAAAATCGTGTTTTCTAGACTTTGTTCAAAGCGCGGAAAGGCATATAAATGGACATATCACTCCTCTATACACTTTTATTATCAATAAAAGTGAGTTTACCTTAAGTCATGAAATAGGAATTTTTACTCACTAGTGAGCGTAAAATCGTGTTTTCTCGACTTTGTTCAAAGTGCGTAAAAGGCATATAAATGGACATATCACACCTTAATGCACCTTTAAATTTCAATAAAAGTGAGTTTACATTGTCATGAAATATTAATTTTTGCACACTACGAAGGGTAAAATCGTGTTTTCTCGACTTTGTTCAAAGTGCGGAAAAGGTATATAAATGGACGTATCACACCTTAATACACCTTTAAATAGAAATAAAGGTGAGTTTACGTAAAGTCATGAAATAAGAATTTTTCCTCACTAGTGAGCGTAAAATCGTGTTTTCTCGACTTTGATCAAAGTGCGGAAAAGTCATATAAATGTACATATCACACCTCTATATACCTTTTATTATCAATTAAAGTTAGTTTACCTTACGTCACGAAATAAGAATTTTTACTCACTAGTGATCGTAAAATCGTGTTTTCTCGACTTTGTTCAAAGTGCGGAAAAGGTATATGAATGGACGTATCTCACCTTAATACACCTTTAAATAGCAATAAAAGTGAGTTTACGTAAAGTCATGAAATAAGAATTTTTGCTCACTAGTGAACGTAAAATCGTGTTTTCTCGACTTTGTTCAAAGTGCAGAAAAGGCATATAAATGGACTAACCACACTTCTATACACCTTTTATTATCAATAAAAGTGAGTTT
Organism: Deroplatys truncata; assembly: GCA_030765065.1. Classification (NCBI taxonomy): domain Eukaryota; kingdom Metazoa; phylum Arthropoda; class Insecta; order Mantodea; family Mantidae; genus Deroplatys; species Deroplatys truncata. Next base: position 344 of record JAUKNL010000398.1, on the reverse strand, counting down.
ACCTTAAGTCATGAAATAGGAATTTTTACTCACTACTGAGCGTAAAATCGTGTTTTCTCGACTTAGGTCAAAGTGCGGAAAGGTATATAAATGGACATATTACACCTTAATACACCTTTAATTAGCAATAAAACTGAGTTTACGTAAAGTCATGAAATAAGAATTTTTACTCACTAGTGAGCGTAAAATCGTGTTTTCTCACTTTGTTCAAAGTGCGGAAAAGGCATATAAATGGTCATATCACACCTCAATGCACCTTTAAATTTCAATGAAAGTGAGTTTACATTAAGTCATGAAATATGAATTTTTACTCACTAGTGAGCGTAAAATCGTGTTTTCTCTAC